>JANCMA020134664.1:0-14346 GCA_024336925.2 Zoanthus solanderi
CGAAACGTCGTGCTGTTTATAACAAAATTAATGTCAAAAAGGTTATTGATTAAATAATAATAATATAGTAATAATAATAGTAATAATAATGGTAATATTGCTAATAAAAACAGTAGTCTTTACTTATTAGCAAAACTACTAACAATCTATAATACCAGTAGTCGCTCATCACCATGATCAGTTTACTGAAACTCGTTACGTTTTTCCTCTTAACAACAGAAAATGTGCTTCTTTTATTCATATTTTAGTTGTAAAACACAATATTATACTTTCTGATTATCAACAGATGGAGTCAGACTCAAGAATTGCTGAAATGAAGGAGCAGCTGTTACAGATCAGGGCAGCATCTGAGAGCACAGAAGAAAGTCTCAGAAATGAGGTAAGTTAAATACTGGTAATCTTATTTCACATTGGGGTCAGTCGTAGTAAACTTTGCACCAATGTAATAACCCCACGTGCACAGAAACTAGCTTACAATCATCAGCTTTGCACTGTAGCTCAACTCGTAGTGTTTCTTCAGAAACTTGAGCTCTCTGTTTACTTAAAGTGGCCACATTTCCCAACAATCAAGACTTCTTAGCTGTGTCGAGTTAAACTTCTTAGTGCGGTCAAGGAAGATATGAGAGCTGTCAAAAACGTACAGGAATACAACCTGCTGATCTCTGTTTGACAGGTCTTCAAATTTAAACCAATCAGCGCACGACTTGCAAACAGCTTTGGGTGGTCCATTAATTCGAGAGCGTTTCGCGAAACGAAATATACATGGCGTTTGAATGTTGTGGCTTTTATCGTGTTTAGCTCGACATTTATTTTATTTAGCTTGTTGAGAATTTTTGCGAATTTTTGCGATACTCCAGGCCGGTTTTAACACATCGGATTTATTAAGTTTAAACGTGTTATTTATGCTGATATCGCGGCGGATAGCTGTTCAAAGCTCCGGGACAAGGTAATAGATATAGGAACAGACATAACTAGAATTTTAGCGTTTGTATTTTTACTAAAGTATAACTAGAATGCTGCTGAAAAAAAAAAATAGCAAAACAGTTACTGTTCATCATCAGGATGCCTAAATTGTGTTCATGATTCTACAATTAGTCTCGGCTCCATTAAAACTCTTACCGTGCAATTCTGCCACAACCTCTCCACAAGATTCCATGGCCATTTATAATTCGTGATGAAACTGTTTGCGATTCGTCGCGCAGGTTATGAAAATCATAGTGAGGAAATGTCAACACGCGCATCTTGTTCAACATCGCAGTTAACTATCTTAAGCAAAAACCACACGGTTAGTATCGCCTTTTCATAATTTTTTAGTAACGTAAGGCTTCTGTGTTCCTCGGTCTGTCTCAGGACAAATAAATCTGTCGGCTTAAATATTTAGAAACAAGGACGGGCCGCGAACGAAATTCTGTTAGAGCTGATGCTTTAAACGATTTATCTTCAAGCTGGGAAGTAGTATACATGCTTTACTCTTAAAAATTATAATAAAGGCTATTTAAACCCAACGTTCAAGCTTCTGTACAAGGAAAAAGGTTATTATTCCCTGGGGGACGATCTAGTGAACAGTGAAAACATACTGACTCCATTTTTCCGCGCGTGTTTATTATAATGGAGACTGGAGCTAGTTTCCCCCAATTTTCAACCCAGCATGCTCTGCAACTTCCGGTGGTAATCAGCAGGAAGTTTTACGGAAAAAGAACAAATTTTCATAATCAGTCTAATCCTTCAGTTGTACGTCTGTCTGTCTGTCTGTCTATCTGTTTGTGTCTGCCCGCCTGTTTGCTAAACGAACCAGTGAAATAATTCTGAAGACAAGAAATCGCTTTTATCAACACTCAATCTATATTCAATTTTTCATTATAACAATTGAACCAGTTGCGACCTAACATCTTTGGCTTTATAACCTCGTTGGTAAGACAGCTGTACGGGAATTATACTGACGTCACGGGTTGAAGGTCGATTTTTGATTAAATTTTTCTTTCGCTAACATTATCACAAGTTCGTTTGGTGACGTCAGAACAAGTTATGTCATTTAGCTTGCATTCAGCACAGTGTGCATTGCATGAATCTTGAGATGAAGATTGTTTGCCGTACGTACAATTACAGTAATATTTTGTTTGTCGTACGTACACTTACAGTAATATTTTGTGTGCCGTACGTACACTTACAGTAATATTTTGTTTGTCGTACGTACAATTACAGTAATATTTTGTTTGCCGTACGTACAATTACAGTAATATTTTGTTAGCCGTACGTACACTTACAGTAATATTTTGTTTGCCGTACGTACACTTACAGTAATATTTTGTTTGCCGTACGTACACTTACAGTAACATTTTGTTTGTCGTACGTACACTTACAGTAATATTTTGTTTGTCGTACGTACACTTACAGTAATATTTTGTTTGCCGTACGTACACTTACAGTAATATTTTGTTTGCCGTACGTACAATTACAGTAATATTTTGTTTGCCGTACGTACACTTACAGTAATATTTTGTTTGTCGTACGTACACTTACAGTAACATTTTGTTTGTCGTACGTACACTTACAGTAATATTTTGTTTGTCGTACGTATACTTACAGTAACATTTTGTTTGCCGTACGTACACTTACAGTAACATTTTGTTTGTCGTACGTACACTTACAGTAATATTTTGTTTGCCGTACGTACAATTACAGTAACATTTTGTTTGCCGTACGTACACTTACAGTAATATTTTGTTTGTCATACGTACACTTACAGTAATATTTTGTTTGTTGTTGTTTAGATCTTGTTCTTAAAGGATAGGGCAATGACGGAACAAGTTGAAAAAGACAGTTTAGAAGAGATGTTCCAATCGGAAGTGGAGAGTATGAAGAAAGAGATAAGTACGCAAAGATAATCGTACGGCAGAATTTAAAGTTGTATAACAGAACAAACAGAGGCTTATTAAAATTACGTAATTAAAAGGCAGTTGATAATCAATATATTTCTTTTATATTCCTACCAGATAGTTTTCCTGTGCTGTTATTTTAACAATTTTTCGTTGTTAATTTCTTTTTTAATGTTTTGCATTTTGATTTTCCCCACTGCACCATAAAGTCATCTTTCATTTCACTTGCCGTTTGTAGTTAAGCATTTCTTCTTTAGACATAGGGAAGCGACAGGTTAAAAGTTCATGTATCACATGAAATGTTTTCCTTTTAACTATATTTCAGTTAACTTGAAGTCAGACGTCCAGAAAGAGAAAACATCGACTAAAGAGGTGATAATGCTTATTTAAAGAGTACTTAGATAAGTTTGCAAATAAATTGTGTTACATTAAAAAGTAACTTGCAATTTTCATGTCATATCGATTCTCAGAGGAATCTAAACAAGAACCTTCTATAATAACTTTCTCCTTATTTCTAACTCAAGTCTATCTTTTCGTCTCCTCTTTTGTTTGCTTTTCCTACTGTAAATTCGATACGACTGACTGGTTCCATGTCAGCATACCAACAAGACTACCTAGATTTAATGCCGTTGACATAAAATAAAGCAATTGTCTCGGTTTGAAGTATACGAGTACCTTGGCATTGCTGGATTATGCTGACAATTTTTGCCTTCAGCATTTAAGATTGAACACCCGCCTTCGTTCTTTTGCTAGACAAGGGTCAATGTTGTGGACTTTTTATCTTCTGATGTTAAAGGGGAACTCCTGGATAAAAACAAACTGGCTCCTGCTGTCTGGTATAAGCTCCAAGAACTAGTTTTCGTAATTATTTTTGGCGAACCGGATTTAGAAATAGAGATATATTTTGTCCTATACACAAACAAAATTGAAATTGAACTTCACAATCTTTGAAGTGGACAGACGGCGTAGATTCTGATCAGCACAACCTTAATGGACTTCACCGCGTCAAACTGCTTGACACTTGAGAAAGCAAAATATTGCTAGAACGGAAAAATTATTAATTTTCGAAATTTTAATCTAATTTAGCCCTTTTCACTGATGTCGACCTACAGTACTGATTCAGATAACTGGGACAGAATTCAGCCATATTAATTTGTTCCATAACTGACTTGACACGTTGACGTCATGAATGACTGCTGACCATGATATAACGCAGCACAAGATGGCGGAGCTTCAATTTGTTTTTTCCGCTGATTTGAGGCAAGATATTTCAGTTGTTATCAAAAACGAGAAAAAAGGTTAAGGAACTGATTACAGCACTAATTCAACCAAATAAGATGATTTTACATATACCCCGGAGTTCCCTTTTAAGAAAGGGCATAAGAGTGCTTTTAGTTGAAGAACGATGGAGAAATACCTTTGTTAATCAAGTTAGCTTTGTGTCCTTGTTTTTGTATTTGCCTTTGCTTGGCTCGTTGTTGTGCTTTCACTTAGTTGTAAACCTGAATATACTGTGTACCTTTAGGGTGAACAAACACTGATGTGAGTCAGTGAACCTTGATTTTAACTGTTTCAATTGTATACACAGTGTATCAAGATTTGAAATCATCATTAAAGCTTGTTTGTTTGTTAATAAAGTAGTTTTGGACATCGAACATAATAAAAGAATGTTCTCTTACTAAGCAAACCAAGCATATATGCAATAATTGATCAGGCTTAAATGCTTTGCCATGCACGCATAGGCTATTGAGAAATCTTCTGGATATTTTCAAAGTTTTGTGCAGTGTTTTCAACTTTATGCTGAATGTTTACTAGAATATTTCATGTTTTCGTTTAAATTGGAATAAACAAATACCAAACAAATAACAAAGCCAAGTCATTTTTGTTACATTCAGTCGTTGAATTGAATTTGGAAAGACACCATTTCAGTACATCTTTCCAACCATAAGAAGTTTGTGTACACGAACAATGTCAAAATCCTTTTTTCAAAAAAACAGAAATTTGAAGTCCCTAACCACGTTATTTTTTTCCACACTATTTCTTGTAAAGTACAGCTAGCTTGAACCTGCGATTGTTATAGTTTTTTTCTGCTAAAAGATATCAAGTTGTTCTACATTTTGTTGGAGAAAACCGAGTGTCATTGATAAGAGTAAATGGTACAGAAAAAATTAATATTCCTTGAAAATAAACTCACAGCCATTAAAGTGTTTGGCTTATACTAGTACACAATCAGTCGTGTCCATAGTCTGACCGATTTTGATTTATCCCTATTTTGCGATTTCCACTTCAGCAAATCAGCATACATGCATCTTTTCGCATAAGTTATTTTTGTTTACAGTTTGACATCGACTGTTATTGACGATGTCTGTGCACATAGGTTAACAGCGAGTTGGCTAGAACGGAACGGTCACTGAAGAACACTGAAACCAAATCTAAACAGATGATTGTTGCATTGCGAGCAGAGCTGGACGAAACCATGGAGGAGAGGGTATGGGCACTAAAAATTTGATTTATTTGTAAAATACAGCACACATTATGTGTACGTTTCCTTACACACTATACTGAGACCATTAGTGCATTAACAAAAACACCAACGTCTTGGAAATGGATAAAGCACCATATCGCGTACGAATCTTTTATTTTAGATAATCAAACAGCACATCAAAACGTACTGACCCTAGACATCACCCCTAGCACAAGAGTTATACGTTGTTATTCATGTTTTCCGAATGAGATTCTTAGAGTGAAAAGTTGAAAATGATGACAGAACACTTTCTGCCTGTGAGTTTGCCGACCATTTTAACTTAAGCCATTTTTGCTATTTTATTTGTGACATCGTGAGTGTATTTGCCATCAAGTTTATGATCACCAGTCAATGTAATACAAACCTCTGATTCCTGGTCTTCAAAGCTTGTTGAATAAGATATAGTTTTTAAAGAAAGTGCTGTTTCAACGGTCTTTCTTAATTCGTAATAAAAACAGTTGTCGAGGTATTTGTAGCCAGGAAAACGCACACTTCTTTGGATCATTGGTACAAAAACAGGTTGTCTTGCTTCAGCCAATGTGTGTGTTTATTATAACTAGTATCTAACTACGATACAACGCTAAATCTGACAACAGATTTTCCGCTTATGAGTTTCATCAACTATAAGAACTAAAAGACATGCTCAGTTGAACCATTACAGTGCTTCTAGTGAAATTAGCTTTATTTGTTTTGTTTGTATATTATACATGATGCCTCCATTTTAGAGCTCACTTTATTTGGACAGTGACCATGATTTATTGTTTGTGCAATTGTACAGGGAAAGTTAGAAGAGGAGTGCAATAAATTGAAAAAGCAGCTTCAGTCGCTTAACCAACAACTGAATGAATCGGAACAAAATCAAAGAGATTTCGTAAAGCTGTCGCAGTCATTACAGGTTTGTGTTAGATTCTCTTGTAGTCAAGAATTTACGTATTCATGCTAACAAAGGAAACTCAAGTTTCATTTCATTGAAAAGGATAAAATTGCAACAGGGTTTGTTAAAGTGAAACAAACTTCAATAGCTTACTAATCTTGGAGTACCTTATGAAGGGGTTTCTTTTTAACCGTACACTTTGTTCCAGATGCAAATCGCACAAATCCAAGAATCACAAACTGAAGTCCGTTGGGAACATGAAGATGATGTGTCAAAGTGTAGGAAATGCCGGCAACCTTTACGAACAAATAAAGAAAAGGTATTTCATGTATATATTACGAAGATTATTTTTGTTGGGGAATGAAATCTGGTGTCTAGCCGCAACTGTAGTCCAATCAGTTGATTTTCTGGTTTCTCAACTTCAACTCCGATCCACGGCTTTTTCCAGTGCAGGGAATACAAGTGCTTATTTGGCAGTTGTCAGACTGTTTGTCCATGATCTAGCGCACTTGCGAACAATTCCCCTAATGACTAACTAATCCAATAATTTATGTGAACGGCCAACTCGGCCACAGCCCTCAAAGATAAATCCTGATGCTGGTAGTGCTGAGACTGCTACCCTCGCAGCCGCCTTTCTCTTTGCTCTCTTTATGTTGGCTTCTGCTTTCAGCTTTCTCTCCCTTTTTTGGAGTGCCTGATTGCAAGTGATCTTCCATTTAACTCGGTCTTCAGCAAGTAGTTCCCAGTTCTCGGCTCGCAGACCAGTCGCAATCATGTTTTTCAAGCAGCCATCCCTAAAACACAGCTTAGGTCTGGCGACAGGCTAGGAACCAGCTCCCTAAACAGGAGTTTCTTATAGAGATTTGACCATCTTCCATTCGGCGAACATGGCCTAACCATCTCTGTCTGTTGTCTTAGGAGGGTTTACATCGAATAAATACCTGCTATTTTAATTATTGCATTGTTGGAGACTTTATCTGTCCATGAAATGGACAGGATGGCATATGTGGAAGGTGTGCATGCGTTTCTCCTGCCAAGCATATAGGTGGTCCAGGACTCAGGTGCTCACAATGCCGGCGGCACGATAGAGTGCACGCAAATGCTTAAGCAAAGCGAATTAGAAAGAAAGCTGCAACAAATTTCGATGAAACTTTATGAACAGCAAACAAAGACTGCTGCTAAAGGGCAAGTAAAATACGCAATATTGTAGCTGAAAAAATGAACGGCTGATTGATTAACTAAATCAACGGGCATGCAACATGAATTTGGTGTGTGACATATGGAAATTACTTCTACTGTTCTCCGGTTGTTTTATTATAAAAACTAATAATAAAAATCTATATGTCGTTTTTATCTCAACAACATTGTCAGGCGAAAAATTAAATTGTATTTTACCGCTTTATGTTGTCGAGATGACAACGAAACTTGGTTTCAAATTGTTGGTTTTTATAATAAATTGTATTCCAAAGGCAGCTTTTGGATCTTTTTATTTGCATCGTGAATTGTTGCTGCTTTTACTACATCAAACGCTATTTAACAGAGAGTGGTTTGTTCCATTGAACAACACCAGCAAGTACTTATATCTTAAGGCGTTCTTGGGCGTTGCTCCGTAACTTTTTATACTCAATATCAAGGTTGCTTGTCAAACTCCGGCTTTACCGAGATTTAATGGAGCCGAAACCATTGCAGAATTGCTCGCAATTTAGATATCCTGCTGATGAACAGTAACTCATTTGCTATTTATTTTCAGCAGCATTCTAGTGATGTCTGATACTTATCATATGTACATTTGCATGACCCTCTTTACCGCCAATGTTGATTCAGCGAGACCAGTGAAGTTAGTGCCAACCGATCTACTGCATGGAAGCTAACCTGCCCGCATGGATTGGTGTCGTGTTTAGGGAGATTAAAAACTATCATTGTCATAATACTTAAGAGGATAACTGGCTCTGATGAGGCCCCTAAATTGCTATGACAGTTTAGTAGAAATCTAGTCACTTATCTATCGTAAATACTGCAATCTGATTGCCTACCGTACTCGCAATCTATCAGGTGATAGATAGTGTCTAATGCAATATGGCGTCCTTTTCCCGCTTTTCAGACGTTTTGGAAGAAGAGTTTAACGCATTTATTCAAAACATAATCCCAGAGAAAACTTACAGTGTGACCGGGAAAACCGTGAACACGTAAAATATGTCAGGAATGGTTATTGTCTTCTAACCAATCACGTTCGAGGATTTCTTGCGTCAAGACTGCAAACTAAACATCGTTATGTCAGGCTTGATGAAATCAAAATAAGTTGTTGCAAGTTAATAAACGATTTTCCTTTGGCTAGAAGAATCGTATTTTCCGGTTTTGTTTGAACTTTTCTTTATTTCGTTGGCGCAACTTGCTTTTTCGTAGTCATTTTACGAGTTCTCATGCTCCGACAATTTCTTCTATCAGTTGTTCTAAAATGCCTATTTCTTGATCATTCAGCGATCGCCGATTTCATCCTTATTTGTGACCCTTAAGCACGTCCAACTTTGCCAACTTCTATTGAACTAAAGAATACTGTCAGGCAAACTGTTGAGTTCTTAAGCTAACTTTCTAAATAAACAAAGGAACATAAACATTTTTCATAGTTGAGGTTTTTTAAAACTAGTTTAGAAATATCTGTTGACCTAGATTATATTAGCTGCTGACTGTTGAGTTGCATTGAGTTTTCAACGTTTAATAAATCGTTTTAAAATATTTTTGTAGAGTTCACTTGTATATTTTAGGGAAGTAGATTGCGGGTAATTTGAAATTGTTAACTACTAACGGCGCTAAAGTTTAAAAATCGCAAGCCGCTACCGAGTTTTGCGAATAACGGAAAACAGTCTGCGGTTTGACGAGTAGGTTTGTGGCGTGTGCCGGAAATAACATTCTTGAAATATTTTAGGTGTTCACGGTTTTCCCGGTCACACTGTAAAGTGAAAGAAGAGAAAGTTATGGAAAGGTGGAGAAGTTATTTTTCTTCTTTGCTAAACGAGACAAATGAGTACCAACTAGAGGAAGAAGATATAGTGGAAGGACCGATATGGGGTGTGACTGAACTGATGGTGGAGCAAGCACTGAAGAGCATGAAATTAGGCAAGGCACCGAGGCCATCTGGGGTCACAAGCGACCTTATAAAGGCTGCAGGAGCAACTAGAGTGAATAGGCTTTTTCAGGTTTGTGAATCCATTGAACAGGAAGGCGAGGTTCCAGAGTAGTGGGCCAAGAGTTGTACAATACCAGTATATAAAGGTAAGGGTGTTGTCTTAATAGTGGATACACATAGAGGAGTGAGACTTGTTGAACAGGGTATGAAAGTGTATGAGAAAACATTAGAGAAGAGGCTTAGAGATATTGTGAAGAATTATGAGAAACAGTTTGGATTCCAGCCAGGTAAGTCAACTGTAGATGCAACTTTTGAATTACGAAAGGGAAAATTTGGAGCAAAGTTCTAAGAAAGAACGTTTCCTTGTCTTTGTTTATTTAGAAAAGGCTTTTGATCAGGTGCCTAGGGAAGCAATCCGATGGGCCTTGAGACATCAAAAAGTGCCTGAGCGTCTCATAGCACTTGTTATGACCTTATATAACAATGCAAAGTCAAGGGTCAGGACTCTAGTAGGTACTTCAGATGGGTTTGGGATAGGAGTGGGAGTACATCAAGGGTCAGCAATGAGTCCTATGCTATTTGTGATGGTAATGCAGGAGGCAACCAAAGCAGCAAGAGATGAAGTATAATGGGACTTGTTGTACGCCGATGACCTAGGATAACAGCTGAATCAGAGGAGGAAGCAGTTAGGAAATTTGGTGTATGGAAAAGAGATTTGGTGTATGGAAACTAGAGGATTAAAGCTAAACATAAATAAGACCATGTTGATGGTGATGGGTAGAGAACCTGCTGTTAGGCCACAAAGGGGAAGGTACCCATGTGGGGTTTGCGGCAAAGAAGTTGGAGCAAACTCAATACATGGTGTCAATGTTGTGAAAGGTGGTGCCACCAGAGATGTTCGGGGCTTAAAAATCTGAGAAGAGCAAGAGATAACTTTAGATGTCCAACGTGTGTTAGGGGAGTTGTGGTAGTGCCACGGAGATTGGAGGTGGAAGAAGATAGTCTGGAGATAGTGGACAGCTTTCGTTATCTTGGTGATGTGATTTCACGTGGAGGAGGGGTAGAATCGGCAGTAAGGGATAGGATATCTGGTGCTTGGAGCAAATGGAGGGAATTGCTGAGTTTGCTAACTAGTAAACCATAGCATTCCAATAGAGTAAAGAGCAAAGGTTTATTATGTGTGTGTGAGGCCTGCATTGCTGTATGCTGCGGAAACTTGGGCACTAACGGAAAGACTGGAAGGACTGCTAGCTAGTTGTGATCACAGAATGTAGAGATACATGTAAAGAGGAAGATGGTAGGACAGGATTACTAATGAAGAGGTCAGAAGAAGGTGTGGGGTGGAGAACCTTGAACACAGATTAAGGAAAATGAGGTTGAGATGGTTTGGTCATGTAAAACGTAGGGATGAGAATAGCATACTTAGGAGAGTGATGGAGCTGGAAGCAGAAGGTAGAAGGCCATTAGGTAGGCCAAAGAAGACCTGGAGTAAGGTAGTGGAAGAAGACATGAGGAAGCTTAACATCACAGAAGACATGGCAGAGGATAGAAAACAGTGGAGGCAACTCATATCACATCGAACCCCAGGATTGGGAAACTAGGGACGATAAAGGAAGATGATGATTGAAGTAGTAGTACCGATACTTAATTGTTACAAAGTAAAAGCTTACAAAGCTTTATTGTTACAATGTTACTGATATAGTTGCTAGTTCTGTTTTTCGAAATTATCTAACCTTTTCCCAGTTAGTAAACTATTGATTGCATTGTATTCGTCAGTAAAAGAACGCAATTTCAGTTTCCAGTGAAAGTTTCGAGGACATATAAAAACTACAGATTTCTGTTGTTTTAACACTTTTGTGGCAGAGTACTTAGATAATTACTCAGAAATAATAAACAGGAGGTTCTAATAAGCTCCGGGGTTTGAAAAAACTGAAAAATTAATAAGCGTACTGTTAACTTACTTTTGGAAGGGTTTTGTACGAAGAGTCTGGCAAAATTCGTTAAAAACCGCAAATCTTGTTGCTCCATATTTCTAATTATGTCGGAAATGATTTTTCAAATAATTTTGGAGTGATTTCAAGACGATTTTGAAGGGGTCTTCGTTTTGTTCTTTTTTTTTTTTTTCTGGTTAAAATCGATAAAAACTGCCATCTTGTTGCTCCTTGTTCTTATTTGAGCTTATTTCAAGTGATTTCAAAACAACTTTAAAGGGGTCTTTGTTTTCGGGTCTTAGACTTAGGTCTTCGTTTTGTACCCACCCGGCTTTGTAGCCCCACTTAGAACAAGAACGAACGGAACACTGGTGTAGACTTCCAGCTGAGCATTTTAATATGTTTTGCATATTTTTGAAACGGGCCGATTCGAAGCGATTGAAATCTCGACATATTTCCGGTTCTTTTGATGCAGCTTTCTTGATGATATTTGCGGTGGATTTTCGGGAATCGCACTTTCGCTGTAAATGCCGAGTGCTGCCACAATTCCAACAAGCTTTCGGTTTTGGGGTTTTGGTAGATTTTGAAGCTGAATGAAGTGCGGTAGAGCCAGTCGTCCATGGTTAAATGTGGTTATGATACGGTTAATTGATTCGGGGAAAATGAATTTTCTACTCGGCGGGCTGCTTCAATCGCGGCATTGAGAGATGCGAATTCGGCCGCTCGCATTGTGAGATGTGGAGTTATCTGGGCTTGAACTTGTGAGACATATTGGGACACAAAACAATTTGGGCACTGCTCCGCTAGATTTTTCCCTATTTTCTCAAGCTGATGGAAGATATTTTTGAAACGAAAAGCGAACTGATCCACTGATTTATGCAACGCTTACATCGTAACTTAACTCAGTTACCGACACTTTGCATCCCATTTCTTCTTCAAATGTTGGTAGCTGGAGTCTTGGTAAATTGACAGTAATAGAAGATCAATGACCATTTCACACTGCGTGAGAGAGTTGAGCAATTTTTTCATATTTCTTTTTGCGATTTTACTTTTACTCGAAGAGCTTCTGTTAGACCTGCATTATTACCTTTCAGTTCTTCGGTAGATGACATGGTTACGGGTTTTGGGATTCTCCACCAACTGCAATAGTCAGTATAGCTAATACAACATAAAATAAACAAATCCTTGGAACAAAAAATCTAGCTTTAATCTCTTTCTCCGCCGAATCTAGCACACCGTAAAACTTCTAAAAATATCCACGCGTCTGGACTATCTTGTCCCTACCCCAGTAGTGATACCTGCTCTCCCCCCAGTAGTGATACCCATCCCCCAGAAGTGATACCTTCTACCCCCAGTAGTGATAACTTCTCCCCCAGAAGTGATACCTTCTACCCCCAGTAGTGATAACTTCTCCCCCAGAAGTGATACCTTCTCCCCCCAACAGTGATACCTTCTCCCCCCAGTAGTGATAACTTCTTCCCAAGTAGTGATACCCCCTCCCCCAGTAGTGATACCTTCTCCCCCAGTAGTGATACTCCCTTCCCCAGTTGTGATACCTTCTTCCCCCATTAGTGATACCCCTCCCCCAGTAGTGATATCTTCTTCCCCCAGTAGTGATACTTTCTCCCCCCAGCAGTGATACCCCCCATTGGAGAAACAGGTACGTGAAACATCCACAAACTAGCACCTTTTTATTGTGACGTCATCATTGACCGTTATCACTACTTAATTATTGTAATGGCCAAAAAACTTGCGGACCACCCTCAATTCTCTCAAGCTAATAGTTATAAAATAGTTCTATTTTTAATCCATGACGTTATTTCTTCAGTTATATATGATGACCGTGTCTATTTGCTTAGTTCTTGCACTTGATTAGCATATATGTATGGAAGTAGCCAATTGCAGTCGTCGACTGCCTATTTTTCTTATCTTTCATAAATACGTTTGTCAAGACAGCTACGTCAAATGGACATGAGCAGCTTCCTTTAAAGATGATACTGTTGTCTACGGCAGTTTAAGGCAGTATAGCCTTAAAGCATATAATCATATGTGTTAAATAAGAACGTAACTTATTTGGTTTAGGATCAGCAAACCGCCATTTTGAGTGGCAGTCTTCAATCTGGAAAAATTCAACATGCGCGCCTAGCAATGCCACAAGAACAAATTTAAAAACGCGCAGGAAATTCAAACTTTGAAAATGAGAAATAAAAATTGCCATGGTGATCACGGCGTGGGAGTTTAAGATACGAGGACGGCAACAGCCTTAATTATTAAACAAAAAAGCACCAGCACCCGCTGACCGTCATTATTCACTAATGGAACAGGCCGCGGAAAGCTCACTCTTGGGGTTCTGAGTACAAAGTTAACGTCAAACAACAAAATCTGACAGTCTTTATTTGCCTTCGAGGCTGAACCTTTTACCTTTTTCTGTTCGAGAATCTCGTGCAAAGTCGAAAAGGAAAATTTATCGATGATCTAAAACAGAAAACCCAAAAGAGAAATAATATTTATCACAACTGCCGTCGTCTTAGCTCTCGTCCTCGTTTCTTAAAGTCTCTAAGAGAGGGGACCTGGAAACTTTAAAGAGATAGGTTATTGTTCAAGTTTTTCGAAGTTACGTGACAAATGACAGTGCACACACAAATCTATGATGGCAACGTTCGAAGTGTGATCTGAAAAACGCGAGCTTAAAACGTCGTTCTTTCGACTGGAATCCTTTTTATAAGTGAACCAAATCTATCATATTGAAATGCCTGGAGCAAACTGTTCAGTTTTTGGTAGCTGTACTTGCCGGATAACGAAAAGAATCGGCATCTCCAACTGCCCTGGAGTGAGCTACAAAGAAAAAATGCATATGATTTGGACCGAAGGTAACGAAAAAAGAAATTAAAGTAGTATTTTATAGCAATATTGTTGGATAATGAAATGCAATTAAATGAAGTGAACAAGAGGCTCATTAAGCCTTTACTCGTGGTACGCGTGGGACCGGGGACAAATCCCAAATATGGCAGTCACTG
>JANCMA020134766.1:0-14343 GCA_024336925.2 Zoanthus solanderi
CCCTTCAGGTCCCCCAGATTGCACCAAATCACACCATTGAGCATCTTAATTTCAAAAATTTCCAGGATCCCCCTAGAAGCTCCCGCCCTACAAGCACTCGAAAGGTTGCCTTCAGCAACGAAACCGCCTCCAACTTTAATGTAACCTGCTCCTCAGAAACATTTTGAAAAGGTTGTCTAACCATGTACTGATGTAGCCTGGGTGAAGCCCATACTAATAAGGAAACACATATCGATACAATATTATACAAAACAGAATTAAACGACTAAAACATTTACATTACTTGCCTTTAGGCAAGTCCTAAGGAAAGCAGGGGTTCTCAAGATTGTCCTGATAAAGGGTTTTAGCCCGCTTAACATCTGATCTCTTTCTTACACAACTATTAAACGGCAATTTCTGAGTTCAGTTGAGTGAACACTGTCTACAAAAACTCATTTTAGTCACATGCCAATTAATCTAATCAACATTACAACTCACCTTGCTTATAGGTAGGTGCCTGTTCATGCTTACGAGTTTTATTTTCCCTTTTTACTTTCGGCATTCTAAGGTTGAATAATTTGTAAAACACGTGCGTATTTTTTATAACATGGAAGGACTGGGCAAAGTTTCGACTGGTTAAGCCGCTGACTGTAAAGACGCGCCTGCAGGCGTAAAATGCTAAGAAAGTTGACAGAAAGATGGAGGAGTTACAGATATAGATTCGTACCTTGGATTGCTCTTAACTTAAAAGACAGGTGGTTTTATTACACCTTTACTGTATCAAAGCTTCGTGCATATTCGTTTTTTTCATAATAGATCACTCTAATACCCTTCTAGTATTAAAGTAAAGGCCGAACAGTTCACACTATGGAAATGGCGATTTCACTTCCTTTTACTGATTAAGGTGAAATCCCCTTCGTCAAGAATCCAGGCCTTTCAAGTGACTGATTACATCGATGATCAAAATAATTTCAACTTTATTTGTTTAACTGCAGGAGGGTGAGGGAGATTCCAAACAATTCTCAAGATAAGCTGGTTGCAGACCAAAAGCTTTTTGATGTCTTGTGCCAACTGTTCAAAACCCTGCATGACTATGAACTCAAACACAAGTACCATATCAAAAACACTGAACTTGATAGTTCACAGTATACAAGTATCTGTCCAGATGGATACAGGAAGGTCATGCGAGATACACTTGGATTTGACCTCATAAGATCGACAAGTTCTTTATCTGGTGCAGGAATGGGAGTGTTTGTGACTAATGGATGTATTCTAGAAAAGAGTTTAGTTGCACTTTATCCGGGTATGTGTAAAACAAAAGCCTGAAAAAGATTCTTTTTACTATTTACAGTACAATACAATAAAAATAGTATTGTCCATCTTGTTTTTCCGGTGGTGTGATTGGCTTTTGTAATGTTTTCTGTTTTGAGATTAGTTGCAAATTTCTACTTTGTAATAGGCATTTGTATTTTGTGTGCATGGCTGTTATAATATTTTCTGGTTTGTGACAGGGTGCAGTCATATGATATAATTTTCTAGTTTGTGCTTGGCTTATAAAAGTAATTATTACACAACCCTTTCAATAAGCGCCGACAGCCGACGAAAGCTACTTGGGAAAAAATCTCGAACCGTGGTCGGTCGTGAAATGTTATTATGTGGGGAATCTTCCGAATCCTACTGGACAGGTTGGCTACTTCTCCATTCATGGTCTCCTACTTTTAAATTTATTGAAAGGGCTGATTACAGACTGAAAATAGTCTGATTTATGCTTAAAGTTATGTTATTGCAAACTAATCAAAAACACCTGAAATTTTCAAAGTTATTATTTAGTTAGTTTTATTTTAAAAAAGAAGTTGGTCACTGGATCCAAAAGTACATTACCACAATTTATAGTATCTAATCTGCTTTCTACAAATACAAGAAATTCTTAATTTACTATGCAACTATATGGATACAAGTTTCATGTATAGTTACCAAAACCAAACATGAATGCAAACAGTGTTTGAAGATTTAAATATCTTGGGTTAGTACTAACTTACTGTTGACCAATTAGGTGTAGATATATGTTAATATAACATGTAATAATAATAATGATTGTGTGCTAGTCGCCCTTATTGCAGTCTTGGGACTGAATTGCAAGGATATAACTGTACAAGGTTGTTTTGTTATAATGTATTTTAATGCCATTCATTAATAATTATAAATTACAGGTACAGTGTATTGGCCTCATGAGCCAATCTTAATCCAGTCTGTTGCCAATCCATTCATATTTCGCTGTATTGATGGTCTTCTAATTGATGGTAATGACAAGAGGATTTCTAAAATCATATACAGGTACAGTATATTCAATTGTTTCCTTTTCTTAACTGCTGTCAATAGTTTTTATTTGACTATCATATGATTTATTGACTTGGAGAAGCCTTTTGACTTGTAAAGGTAAAGGTTTCTTTTTATTTAACGTCGGTAGTTCTGTCAGTTCATAGAACTGTTATCAATGGAAGCCAACGGTGTGCCCTTTACCCCCTCCCTCTGTCAGTGCTCCATTTTACGGGTATTTAAGGCTACAGCTACACAGATCAGTGAAAAGTTGGAACAGATGTTGGAGTCACTGAGAATCGAACTTGGGACCTCCAGCACAGAAGGCTGTGCACTTACCAACTCTGCTACATGCCTGCTCCTAAGGTTCTGTCAATAAGATGTATGGTGGGATTAGTAATTTAGGTGTTGATGAGTGGCTTGTAAGGGTAGTACAATCTATGTACCATAATGTGCGATCTCATGTGCAAGTAAATGGTGGATTTAGTGATCAGCTTGAGGTGAATGTTGGCATTCATCAGGGCTTAGTAATGGATGCAAACATGAAATATTATTAAGTTCACAAGAAGTGCAGTAATCTTAAGGTTACAGAACACCTTTGACGTATACTTTGGCAAAATTTCAATTGTACACTTCGTATTAAATCTATCCCGATCATTTTTGGTGCAAGCAAAGGTCAATGAATGAAGTTTTGGAAATTGTGTGCAAAAATAATATTATTTTATTTTTAAACAACCTTTATTTTTGACCCTGAAATGGGAAACTATGGTTTTTGCGTGGCGTGCTAATGCTCTAACATGTTTTGCAACTCATCCGTCAAATTGGTTTATTTGGATTCTGAATAACTGAACTATCAAAGTGTGTGCGGTTGATATGGGTTTTCTGCCTTGTTTTGATGAAATTTTGTCATGTGTTTTGAAATAGACATTTATGTGTGAACGATCTATAATATCGCTTATATCTCTGGAAATAAAAACAAGCTAAACTTTTCCGCACACACTTTTGATTGCCAGGTTGTCACTGATAAGATGTGAAAATTTCATAAAGATTGATTAAAACCAGACAGTGCATTAGTGTTCTGAATGTGTCGATGTACCCCTTTTTTTTTGTTGGAGAAAACTGCATTTAAAGATTTGGCGGCAAATGTGATAGTGTTTACATTCCTGACCCTCCCACTTCCCGAGTACATGAAATGTAATTAGCTTCAACCAATCGTGTGCTTTGTTGTAATTAGAGATGATGAAAGTGGTTTAACTTCTATAGGCTCAGGCAGTTACGGACTACAGTACTACGCATCCAACTGTGAAAACGTTGACACAAAAATAAATTTATTTCCCGCAAAGAATAAAAGGAAAAACGAACATTTTGCTTCATATCTCAATTGGTTTTAAAGTAATCGAGGTACGGTTTTCACCAAAAGATAGCACTTTTATGGTAGAATTCATAAATCGAAAATCATAAAAAAACAGTAAATTAAAGCTTATAACATATTCTGTAACCTTAAGGACCTCTAAAATTTATAGATACATCATAGGTTGAAAACAAGCCTATATGTTTTATAGACTGACAAACAGTGCTTACATGTTTCAAAATTTGTTTTTAAGAACTTATTCTAAGACCGTATATATTTCTAAATGATTGTCCAAAGTGGAATATATTTGTATTTTTATCATGATAATTGCATTTGCCGTGTTATTGTAAGAGTTATGTAGTTAATAAACACACAGAAATTCTATAACAGAGGGTTAATGTCCGAGATGTCCCTGCGGCAAGGATCAAATTTTTGAACCAAGAGTTGACCAAACTGCGTACGCCGACGCAGGCCACTAGTTTTTGTTTTTGGAAAAAATTAACTATTCAACAATTTTGTAAGAGAACAGTAATAAAAACCATCAAATCCACATTGCAGAAGTTCTATTTGACTGTGAATTACATTTATGGCGGACGGAAATATTTCTGTGGTTCCTTGCGCAATTTCCTAACCCAAGAAATTTTTTGATAGAAAAAATTCATCCGGAAGATTTTGTTTTCCTGCTGCCTTTGACTTTAAATTTGTTATTTTAAGGCCGTCAAAAAGAGCAGTTTTTCTACATCATGGAATTATTCTGCAGTAATTGCTACGCGGCGCAAACTTAATTTCTTTTCCACAGTGAATTAATTTCCAATCCGACTAAAACTTTTCAACAAGCAACGCTTGTCTTTAGTACTTTTTATGCACCTAAGTCCCGGTCTTAATAATAACAACTGTAATTTAAATTACTATAGAAGCGGATTTGTTTAGCTTAATGTTTACAACAAAACACCTAGCTATCGGGATATATCTTTTGCTGTAAATGACATTGATTCTTGTACCACAAACTGGTATGACTTAATCCTTGCATGCATCGCTATGCTGGCATATTCTGATTTAGAATCAAGCTGTAGCTGATGGGTATCTCCATGGTGCGGTATCAATGATGTGGTATCAATGGTGTGGTACCACTTATGTAGTACCACTGATGAAGTACCACTGATGTAGTACCATTGATGTGGTATAACTGATGTAGCATCACCGATGTAGTTTCACTGATGTGGTATCAATAATGTGGTACCCCGTATGTAGTACTACTTATGAAATACCACTGATGTAGTACCATTGATGTGTAACTCGATGTTGTATCACCAATGTAGTTTCACTGATGCAGTATCATTTATTGTAATATAATTGATGTTGTATCACTTATTGTGATGTAAATGATGTAGTATCATTTATTGTAATATAATTGATGTAGTATCATTTATTGTAATGTAATTGATGTAGTATCACTTATTGAAATATAACTGATGTAGTATAATTTATTGTAATATAATTGATGTAGTATAATTTATTGAAATATAATTGATGTAGTATAATTTATTGTAGTATAATTGATGTAGTATCATTTATTGTAATATAATTGATGTAGTATCACTTATTGAAATATAATTGATGTAGTATCATTTATTGTAGTATAATTGATTTAGTATCATTTATTGTAATATAATTGATGTAGTATCACTTATTGTAATGTAAATGATGTAGTATCTTTGGTGTGGCATACTTGATTTGCATCACTAACGTTGCATCACTATTGTAATGATACTGATATGATATTACTTGTTGATCCTTTCAGGAACCAAGTTCCTCTGATTCAGATCATTGCACAAGGAAGAAATCTTTCTGTAGAGGAGGCAGAAAAAATTGTACCAGCCCTTTCGCTTTTCTGCTTTCTGTTTAGTAGAGCTGTTCTCTCTTTGCACGATCACGAGTTTTATGGCGGAGCTTCCTCAACAGGTGATGCACAAAGAAGTGATAGTTAAAGTAACAAAGTATATGAAATGCGTCCTGATTTTGGTACAGTGCAGAAATTATACATCTCAAAAATTGTTTATAGAGGTTAAGTTTGGAACATTAGTTCTTTTGTCAGATGGCAAATAATAGTTCCTTATATGTGTGGTTCAATCATTTCCTTGGTTCAGATGTTTTTTAAACCAGTTCTTAAAACAGGTTTAATTTTTGTATATCGGTTTTTAATCAGTATTAATTGAACTATTGACTTTTGGATCTGTTTGGCCCCTGTGGTCCTAGTTCATCACCACTTAACCACGAAAGCAACCATTGCCAGCATTCTAGGTATCACTAGTTATTTGTCTTAGACTAATATGAGAAAAATAAACTGGTTTGAAAAAAACAAACTGGTTTGAAAAAACAACCTAGTTTGAAAAAAACAAATTCGTTTGAAAAAAGAAACTAGTCTAAAAACCTTTGAATCAAAATTGAAATTAACCACAACATATACACTATTTATGGCGATTGTCATTAAAAGTTCAATCTTGAGCTATCCAAATTACCCCTAACGGAGAATTCTTCTAGCTAATGTTATGTTCACTTTGTAATAGTCTTTCTTCTTTCTTTGTTTAATTTTATGATAGTTTCAAAATCAAATATATGTTTTATAACAAAGTCGATTTAAGAAATATTATTCCGATTTTATTATTTAGGTTGTTATAGAATAGAATTGTGGAGTATCATTTGTTCCTTTTTCTTGTCATACTAATGCTTTTTCTTCCATTGTGGAATATACATATTCTTTTTTCATTCATAGTAATGCTTTTTCTTTGTACAGGTAAAGTGAACGTCATGCCCTTCAGCCTGAGAGAACTGGTTCCCATGACGGCAATCCTTAGGGATGTAACAATTGGAGTTATTGATAACATTTATCCAGATAGCATCACAAATTTTGACTCAAGCTATCTCAGTGCTATGCGCAGTGTAGGCGCAAGGTCGGGAGATGTAAAAATGCATAAACTGTATCCAAATGAAAAATGGGTTCGGCTCTTAAAGGTAGGTTTTGTTCATATCTGTATTGTCTTACTCTTTGTTATATCGGAAAATGATTTTATAAAAGAAATAAAACATGTTCTCCGTGCCTCCATAGCCTGGTGAAAACCTTGGCAAAGTTTGTAAGAATTCTCGAGCAGGTGAAAACTCTCGAGTTTTCACTGATCTGCTCTCAAATTCTCCCAAACATTCGTCTTGGTTTTCACCAGGCTATGAAAACACGGAGGAAATGTATTATATTTTAAGTGAAACGATTATTTTGATAATCTTATCTTTCAGGACGTCACGCAACTGGTGAAACAACTTCATTCGCGTGACATTAGACGTCAGTTTTGTCCGGAGGACCACTGGCTGTCTCACAAAGTCAATATTGACCCTGAGCAGGTAACTGCTATTGTTTTACTCTAATTAAAACAAGAACTACACCATTAATCACCGTTCAAACTCAGGCACAATGACCTATGTATGATGTTACATATGAATCCACTGAGATTGGCTTATTCCCAGTAGTATATACTTTGTAATTCAGAGAGCGCCATTGTCGTAGGATCACGTGTTTAAACCCCGTTGAAGTCTGACGCCTCTTTATTCAATTGGGTACATAATTACGAAGATAACAATCACAACTGTTAGCATCATCTTAACAAAAATCATCGCATTGTAATCTTGTTGTCTAACTCTCAACTGCATTTTGTCAAGATGCTAATTGGCGTTTTGCTCGTGAAAATGTTAACCATGTTTTACAGGATCTCATGTTAAACTTTATTTGTGGCTTTCTAGTTTCAATTACCGTCAACCCTTTTTTCTACAGATGCGAATTGACGGCTTTTTTGAAGACGAGGGTAAGTTTTTGAATTTTTTATCCAGTCTGCATTCTGATTGTTTGATTCATTGTGATCTACTTGTGTTTTGAGTTAGACGTCTGTTTTTTTTCAAGGTGGAGTCGAGGGGGTTATCCAACCTGGAACGACGTTCAAGACTAAACGTCACATGTGTATTCTACGATATCTACCGTTTGTGGTCCCATTCAGAGACCGAGTTGTGGTAGAATGATCTCTTTTTCTTTGTTAATAGCTAAGTGTTGAGTTCGAAAATTAGAAAACTTCCCTGCAGAATCCATAACACTAAAAGTTTTGTGCTTTGATTATATGCTATGTTAAATATGCTCAACTACTTATTCGCATCGCAGCCTGGGGCCTAATCTTCTTTGAGCTAACGCTGAGCAGGTTAAGATCTGATAAGACTGAAACTGCTGTTGGTATTGATAAGAACTAGCTGAGGCAACTAGCCTATGAAAGATAAGCTGCGACGTTTTAGTACCACTGAAACAGCAAAAATTATTTATGTTTAATTTTAGTTGTAGTTCCCAATTTGAAAGTGGCCTATGTTTATTGGCTGTAAGTACTTAGCACTAACGCCCGTACATTATACATATAAAGTGTTATATATTCTTGCAGTCATATCCCTCAAGTATTACACTTTGACAGTTAACAGTGTTCAGCTCATGTATACATTAAATATTAAACTCGTCTACCTTCTGCTTGAAGAACCTAAAGTGTTAGACCAACTTAGCAAATTTTATTCATAATTTAGCAAAAATTGAAAAAGAAATGTTTAACATGATACGTCATAAATATAGTTTTATAAATTAATAACTTCTAAACCATTGTGAAAATAATTTTAGAATTGACATTTCAGACTGTAGTCCTTTGTCGGAGTCCAAAACATCAATTCTAAAATTCTTTTCACTATGGTGTACAAATTATTAATTTGTAAAACTGTTTCTGTAAAAACACCGACGCAGCATCCCAATTATGGCATCATAAACACAGAATGATTTCATAGTGAATTTCGCTGGTCATGAAAGCTAAAAGTAGTTATGTTTTAAATAAAGACTACCCTATTCATCCCCATGCACAAGATCTAGATTCAGACAATACAGACCCTAGTACGAGAGCGAGTACGTACGAGTACAAGATTTTAAGCGCGCTCACTTTTTAAAGCAAACTCGTTGTCGAGAAGACGAGATTTCAAGCAAAAGTCATCCTCTCGACAATGAGTTTTCTCGAAAAAGTGCGCATGCGCTTGAAATCTCGTACTCATACTTAGGTCTAAAGGTCTCTAATTATTTTTTAACATGTGACCAACTCCAAATTGAAATGTTTTATCATCATCGCAAGTGGAGTACCAGACTGCGTTTTGAGCGTCGAATGGCTTCAAACGTCAGTTTTGTACTCCACTCTTGTTGGTTAAAGTACGTGTTTATTTTTTCCACATATAACAAGTAAAATATTTTTGATCTCGATTTGCGGTGAAGGTAAGCTAATCCTTCCGGTGCGCATTCGCAAGCAATGAATGAGTATCGCGGGAGTAAAATGTCGACAGAAGTGGTTGTAGACCGAAATTTGTGGACCTGAATTGTTGACCGTAGACGGAAGTGAAAGTGTTCTGCGAGCGTGGCTCCACTTAACGTGTGCACCAACCTAGTTCGAGGCCCGTACTGACTTTTTTATTTTAGTTTTTTTTTTAATTTCTTTCTTTTTTTTTTTAACTCCTGTGTCTTTTTCTTACATTGTAATACACTTTAATATTAAAACGTTTGGAAAAAAATTCTAATTTAATCATTAGTCTTTGATATTATTGTCCATTACATGAATGAGCTGCCTCTAACAGCCCTTTGATCTGTAACTATGGTAAGATTTTGAAATTGGGGAATTGAAGAAAGATTCAGTTCTGCCATCATTCGGTTTTCGTTTGTCTGAGTCTCACAGTCTACAAGTTTACAGCAAGTAAAGGTAAATTGTAAGTAAAGGTACAAGTAAAGGTAAATTGCCACATGTCAGTCGTCATTTTCCCTGAAATTTGACTGCAACAATTTTTGCCTTGTGATTACCTGTTGCACTAACTTCTGCTTTGTGATTGGCTGTTATAACAATTTCTACTTTGTGATTGGCTGTTGTCTTAATTTTGGCTTTGTGATTGGTTGATGAAAACCATGTCACTTGTGCAGGTATCATGCCGCTGCCAACCAATAAAAATGCAGAAATCAAAATAGATTGAAGTTGTTTGTTAAGTAATATTATTGCATTTCATAGTTATTCCAGAGAATTGTCGCCAGTGATCGCAAGTCTGCTCAGGGTGACCTGCATAACTTTATGATGGGTCCATCGATAGAAGTCACCGCACATAGGAAATACATCTACCAGGATGCATTTGATCAGCTTACTGAAGATAAGGGTGAGCTGTTTGTTTCCCTTTTATATCTCACTCTAGTTTTATATTCGATCTTGTGCCAACATCTGAAACAGGGAAAACGTTAATTATACTGGCTTGAAGTTCTGTTTTGGCAGGCATGATTGGATCAGTTGGTAAGATCTCTGCCTTCTAGCCACAGGGTCCCGGTTCAATCCCGGCTGTAGCGAGATTCGAATATTTGTGTGATCTTCTTTTCTGCCTTAGCTACCTCAGCATTCCATCCTTCCAGGGTAGGTAAATGAGAACCAGCGTATGCTGTGAGCTAACCTACGATGGATTAGTTTCACTTCCAGGGATAGCATTACAGGAACCGGTGATAAGTGCCGGCTCCATGGGCCACTTGTAAAGGATTTACATTACAACAACAACAACAACAATAATTTATTCAAAATTAAAAACTTGCATTCCATGTATTACGTGATCAAACTGATCCGCAAATAGAAGTGTCTAATCTAGGCGGATCAGTGTAGTTAATTGTTATAGACTACGTTATGTGTATTCAATAGATTTCACAAGCACTAAAATAGGTAGAGTTGAAGTAAGTATGAAGGGGTGCCAACAACAAGTCTTGTAAGAGATTCTTGTAATGTGAGATTAAAACAAGCGTTGTAAGAGATTGTTATGAAAGCGAGATTAAAACAACCGTTGTAAGAGATTCTTGTGAAAACGAGATTTAAAACAAGAGTCGTAAGATATTCTTGTGAAAACGAGATTCAAAACAACGGTTATAAGAGATTCTTGTGAAAACGAGATTAAAACAAGCGTTGTGAAAGATGCTTTTAGGATGAGGTTAAAAAGGCATGGAAGATTGTCGCGTTTATGTACGCAATTTAAGAAAGTACAAAAGAGAAGTTTGAAAAGAGACTTTTGGCTTCAGTGGGATTCAAACCCGTAAGCTCGGTAATATCGTTGCAGTTCTCTTACCAACTGAGCTGTGAAGGCAGAACTGGTAGAACAGGTCATTTTTAGTGGGTCCATCATTGCCACTCTGGGCCTAGTTGTTCAATAGCTAATTAACACTAACCCAGGGTGAAATCACTATCCCATAGTTTTTTTTCCTAATCAAACAGAGTTGGAATTGACCTGGGAATTTGGGCTTTACAAATTTTGTCATAGGAAAATCTGAGCGGTATTTTATAAAAACCGTAATCATTTTTTTAGAGGCATTTATACTTCCTCACTTTTATTATTGTTCTATGGTGTGGCATCTCTCTAGTAAACAAGATTCTGATAAACTGGACCTTTTAAACAAACGTATTCTTCGATTTATTTTCAAGGATTTTAACTCTGAGTACAATAATTTACTTAAAAAGGCAGGAACTGCAAACCTTAAGGACAAGCGTTTACAAAACATGATTCTCACTATTTTTAAATGTCTTCATTTTTCTGATTATCCAAGATATTTAAAAGATATGTTTCGTTTACGCTCTAGCACCTATTTTTTAAGAGGACATAATATGCTCTGTTTGCCCAAACCATTGACCACTTCTTATGGTATCAATTCCTTTAGTTACTTGGCAGCAACATCTTGGAATTCTCTCCCTGACCATTACCGCACTATTTCTGATTTTACTTCTTTTCGACGACTGATATCTACTGGGAACAATAATTTGCAAGTTAGTTGTCTAGGTAGTTAGTTATCTTTTTTGCTATATAGAATTGACTTTTTATTATAATTATTTATTAATGTAGTTGGCTCGAAGATATTAGCACTTGAGTGCTACACTGTAAATTCGAGGGTAAATAAAGTTTATTGATTGATTGATTTGAAGACGCGAAAGTCTAATCATTTGCAGATGTTAAAACAAATCCAGCACCTCATCTCCATTATTTTAAAACCTTGAGTGTTGGCCTGGCCGGGGATTGAACCTGAGGCTTGCGAACGATGACTGGAACCTTACCATCTAGGTTAACCTGACATTCTGTCCTTTATTCTTTCGTTCATCTATTCAAATAATCATTTATTCGTTCATTCATACTTTGCCTTGCTTTCTTCCTTTGAATGTGTTCATACTTAATAAACGTATTGGATAGGGGATTAATAAAGACTGATGAATGATTGCAAACCTTATCAACCTTTATAAAGTTTATAAAAGTATGTTAGCAAATTATGATTTTTTTTTTATATCTTTCTTCAGGTTGGCGATCAAATTATGGCAGTCAATGGAAACCAAATGGAAAATATCCAATATTCAGAGGTTAATTTTAGTCGGTTTTTCCGTCAGAATAAAGATAAACTAATATATATTGAGAACGGTAAAATCATACTGTACATACATGATTAAGGCCACGTTGGTAGCAGACATTACCCCTTAAATTTACCATAAATAATAGTGAGTCTGAGTGTTAGTAATGAACTAAGGTCACATTGGTAGCGGACATTACTCCTTAAATCTACCATAAATAATAGTGAGTCTGAGTGTTAGTAATTAACTAAGATCACGTTGGTAGCGGACATTACTCCTTAAATCTACCATAAATAATAGTAAGCCTGAGTGTTAGTAATTAACTAAGGCCACGTTGGTAGTGGGCATTACCCCTTAAACCTACCATAAATAATAGTGAGCCTGAGTGTTAGTAATTAACTAAGATCACGTTGGTAGCGGACATTACCCCTTAAATCTACCACAAATAATAGTAAGCCTTAGTGTTAGTAATTAACTAAGGTCACGTTGGTAGCGGACATTACCCCTTAAATCTACCATAAATAATCTTGAACCTGAGTGTTAGTAATTAACTAAGGTCACGTTGGAAGCAGACATTATTACCCCTTCAATTTACCATAAATAATAGTGAGCCTGAATGCTAACAGCCATATCATTGACAGCAGTTTCAGCAGTAAATAACATAATGACTGTATATCTTAGGTGGGTTTGAACTGTTAATTTTTCCCCAACAGGCTGTCTCAGTGATGAAAGCGGAGAAACGCCTAACATTGATTCTACGTCACTGCAAGGTAATTCAAGAACTAAATCAATCTATTGTCCAATTGTACCTTTCCCTAGTAATAAATACTTTATTTAACGTCATTTGCGAAGAAAGTGGTTGCCCATTCTTCCTAGCCAGAGGCTAATGTTTAATCATTCGACGGCTCAGATCTTGGCATGAAAGTCGAATTTGCAGAAGGAGGAAAACTAGAGTACCCGGAGAAAAACCCTCGGAGTCAGATTGAGATCGACAAATCTCAGCCCACATGCGGAACCTGGGAATTGATCCCAGGTTGTAGAGGTGGAAGGTACGACTGATGACCACTATGCCAACCTAACTCCCCGAGTAAGCGAAGTAAGCTTAAGCGAAGAGGTGCAGATTCCGTGCCAAAGCCGAGTTTTCTCTCTGCTTTTCTTGTGTTCTCCTACGTCATAGCGTTTTATATTATTGTCTAGAAACACAAGCGATACTGTTTTATTCCTTTTAGAAAATAACTTTACTTCCATTCTTCTGAAAAACTTTTCTTGTGTTCATTGCCTGACTTCATTCCGTGATTTATGTTCAGTTAGATAAAATAGATTGTAGCCGCAATCAGAGCGTGCGTTATTTCAGGATTATTTTCTAAACCGTTTTCATTATTCAGAACTTGTATTTTTATGATTTATGCAAAAATTGTGAACAAGGATTCGATTATAAGTGGTGCAGAACTAAAATAAATCACACTATTTTCTTATTTAGGAGGCAGAAGAGTGGATCATGGCCGAAGGTGTCAAAATGGGCGAAAGTCTACCAGAATTTGCTATTAAAACTCGTTTACTCTCAAAAAAAGCAGAAGAAAAGCAGAAAAAAGAAAAGCCGTCAAGAGAACGAGAATTGGGACCCATTTATAACGACCACAGACTCAACAAGCAATCTGGCGGTATGAATGGTTCTTACATGTTTCTATCTCTTCATCATTCATCGAGTTTGCCTTCCTCCTAGCCACGTATCGACCTACATTTGTGTCTCTCTATCCGCCTTTCTTCCATTTATCCATCCATCCACCCACCCATCCTATATTTCTGCCTATCCATCCATCGTTCATCCATTAATTCTTCTCTTTGCCAGAGCAACAGTTGAAATATCATAGCCTTAAGCATGAAGCAAATGCTTCGAACATTAGCCCTTTTTCAAAGCAATTTAACAACTCAAGAGTAGTTGTAGTAGTAATAGCAGTAATAATATTATAATTATTATTTGTAGTAGTAGTAGTAATAGCAGCAGTAGTAGTAGTAGTAGTAGTAGTAGCAGCAGTAGTAGTAGTAGTAGTAGTAGTAGTAAGAGCTGTAAGAGTAGTAATAGTAGTAGTAGCAGCAGCAGCAGCAACAGTAGTAGTACTAGTAGTAGCAGTAGTAGTAGTAGTAGTAGTAATAGCAGTAGTAGTAGTACTAGTAGTAGTAGTAGTAGTAGTAGTAGTAGTAGTAGTAGTAATAGTAGTAGTAGTAGTAGTAGTAGTAGTAGTAGTA
>JANCMA020134868.1:0-14342 GCA_024336925.2 Zoanthus solanderi
TTTTTGCAAATTAGCGTTTATATTTATCTGTATCCCCTGTCCAGGTAGCCCAGTAAACGCCTACAAGGCGTCTTGTTCTTTTTATCGTGCAATGCGAGCTTTCTAATAGATCAGAAATACTGCTGAACTGGCTCGAAGGCGCTGCTAACACATACCACATAACGGCTAACAGAATCCCATATAATTCCAATACTCCTTCATTTCGCGTTTCACCATTCACTGGTAGAATAGGGTGAAGAGAAATAGAAGTACTTACACACACATCCAACAATCCTTTCATCAAACATAGTTGGTACAATGGTTGGGTTCTCCAGGGTACCAGGGGGTCCATGAGCCATTTCAAGCTTGAATGGATCCTAGAGATTGAAGAATGTTAAATTTTAACCCAGGATCATTCAGCACTCTTGAATTTCATTTGAATTTTTTAAAATCAGTTAAATCTTACCTTCACTGAATTCAGTACATACAGTTCTAATATTGTACCTAATGCATTTGGAAGCAGCAGGTGGGAAATTTTGCTGCCTAGTTGTCATAAAGTTAAGTGAATGAAAGTCTTTGACTTCACCTGGATAAGACACTAAGCCGTTTTAGGTTAGCTTCCAGTAGATGCTGGTACTCATGTACATACCCCAGAAGGATGGAAAGCTGAGTTGGCTTAGGAAGAAAAGAATGTCGCAAATATTCAAATCTTGGCACAGCTGGAGATTGAATACTGGGGTCCTGGTGCTTACCAACTACAACAACCACAGTATTTCCTGACATATAAGTCGCAGACACGAGAAAAAACATGTCTGGTCGTCCGGGACGGGCACACGCCCAGCTAAAACCTTTGCCAACTAAATAGCAACATCTGTTTTAGTAATGTCATTTCAAACTGTGAAGAATGCTTATTGTATTTTAGCCACACAATCGCTTAAAAAAGTTTTTCAATTGAAAGGCGAAAATGAATTAAAATCTGAAATCTCACTTACCACTTTTAAACACAATTTAAAGAAAGCCCTAATTGCAGAAAAATAAGTTTTATTGTAAATATAAATCAGAATCAGTATATAATGCATTCATTAAATATCAGCCTCATACATTCTTAGCATGACTATATCCTGACAATGTATTATCAGCCTTAATATTCTTATAGATGATACTGACGCCAGCTCGTCGTGATAATACAGAAATTGAACTTCTAATCAGATTTGTTGCACGGTCATACAAATTTTCATATCTAGAATAAAAGCTGAGCCTGTGCATATTTGTAGGATATTCTTAATTTTTGACCTATTTTCACCCTCGATATTGTTATAAAGTATATTCTTATAAAAAAAGGCATGTAGACCCCCGTCTCTCACATGCACTACAGTAACCTGAGCCAGAGGGACGTTAAAGCACCCCTGGGATCGTCGGAAGTTGCCCAACCCCAGTGTAAGACTTACAACACTATTGAGGGTTATAATGTTAGAAAACTCAAAAGATTTGATACGTCACCCTCGCAAAACAAAGATCAAACATCGAGCAGACTGTTTTAGGCGATTTCTATAGTGCTCGCGCTATCAGCCGTCATCCTTGTATCCCGTCGTGGATTGTTATAAAAGACCCCACTACACTGTCAAACTGAAACAATCGCGAGAGCCGATATCTTAAATAAAAGTCGACTCATAAAATTGGACTACTGGTTGCTCCAGCATCTATCGGTGTTTGATGAACCAATCAGAGCTCGGGAACAGTTCTATGTTATACTAACGGATAAATAGTCGTAGTTCACATTCACCGTTACTCATTTACGAAATAAAACATGTTTTCTGTGCCTTCATCGTGCCCCATTGCCACGATTAGCTTAGCTATCTATATAGGCAATTACTCTATTTAAAGATTAAAGATAGTCTGGTGAAAACCGAGGCGAACGTTTGGGAAAATTCGAGAGCAGATCAGTGAAAACCCGAGACGCAGTCGAGGGTTTTCACCTGCTCGAGGTTTTCAACAGGCTATGGGGGCACGGAAAACATGTTTTATTTCTTTTATAAAATTATTATTTTCATTGTTAACAAAGAGAAAGAAGATCTACGAAGCGTGTACTGTAAATTCTCACAACTCGGAGACAGTCAAACCACATTGCTCACGCCATTTTTGTGCTTCATAGCGCTATGAAAACGCACTTGTAGACCAATCAAAACGCACGTACTATCCAAATTATTTTATGAATAAGATTCAAGAACGATGGGGGTAGTGAACAATGATACAACTTGATAATACACCTACTTCAACGAACTGATAGGATTCTTATGTATTAAAAGCATAGCAATACCGGATCAGAAAGATCAAGGCCATTATCGTATACCAACTATCGATGAGAGTGAGAAAGTAACTACAAAACAACTGTCTGTCAGAAATGATCTATTTTCATTTGCTTCTATTCGCACGTTCAGAGGTTAAATTACCAAACAAATGCTTGTAACTCATGCCAGAAATACAAAACAGTTACGGTATAACGAGTTTTGAAGCCATATTTATTTTTAAAATAGAGACTGGGAAATTTATTGAAACGAAAGTTGGAACTTGAATAACAGATTAACTATATTTAATGTACAACCTTGGTTCACTGTCTAAAATCCGCGCGCGCGATTGGTCAAAATTGATTACATGATTTCGCAGTACGTGTCGTCAAGTCTCAAAGCGTGCTTTAATCACAATAACTCATAAAAATCATGAATGCGTTATTGCAAATGGCCGAGGCCTCAAGATTTGCAAAGTACAAGAGGACAACATTTCAGGGATTATGAATATCATAATCTCAAAAAGCCAAAGTCACCGAATTGGTATATATAATACTGGCTGATTGGTTAATAGATTTTACTTAGTAATAACTAAAATTTTAACTCATATTCGTCTCAGTATTTTTGTTCAGGAACTGTAAGACATGATGGTGGTGAAAGACCGGCGCATAATATATACCTGTCAGCCGAGTGTTATTCATGAAAGTTGGCGATACTATTTTCAGCGGATTTCGTGCCATCGCCGCAGAACTTTTGAGTAGTTTTGTTCAGTCCTAAACATTTCTTTTAAGTGCATGCGCGCGCGTACAAAACTATCAGCTCGGAAACTAACACAAATACGCATGCGTATACTGTGTTTATTGACTGTATATCTACCTTTCAGTTTCACACACTGAGTAGATACAAAAACGTTTTCGCAAGGAATTTTAATGATATATAGATAGAACACTTTGATAGTTCTTTATATTTATCACGATTCGGAAGCCAGACAACTAGAACTTCAGCAAACTGATAAGGTTTTGTCAAATGCTGACTTTAGTTTCTCCAAATGTTAAAAATTTATACAAAATTTTAGACTGTAAAACACGTGCGTCCAATACTTTCAAAAGAGACAATCATTTTGTTTGGAAAAAATCATGAAGGAAAACATTTTTAAATTTTGGTTTAAAAGACTATAAATTACCCTGCCACTTAAATTTAAATCAATTTGCCAAATTTAAAAGTAAGATTTCATAAATGGCTTCAAATAAATGTCATAGATAAACCGAAACACTACACCTTCAAATGTGTAGTTTTAAACAGTTTAACAAAATGTAAATGTATGTTTTAGTTATGTTCAGTCTGATACGTTACCATAGAAACAGCCTTTTTATTGAAAACACCCCATGCAGAAACGTGGGGATTGATCTCTTAGTGCTTTTATTGCACCAAATATGGGATTATTAAAATTTAGCTACCATATAGTTTTAAGCTAGGTAGAGGTGCTTAAATGTGTTTCAACTGAAACATATCAAATGAAAATCTTAACTTATATCGATCAGTTAAGTTACAGTGTTCCCCACGGCAGAAAAGGACTTGTATTCCTTGCTTCATTAAAAATGCAAGTCAATTGCTCCAAATTATGTTAAAAAACATTTGATACTGAAAGCCTTACAAAATTGAAAATGACTGCCCCGCCGCCCAGCACAAGAGTTAGACATTGTTAAAAAATGGAATCTAAACTTGGACATTTTGACATCTCCATTTTACCTAAATTTTCTGCATGTTTTAGCTAGACTAACCCTGTGTGCAGCATTTCCCTCCAAACCCAGGACGGCATGAACACCAGCCGTTCCTTGGAGTACCTCCATTTGGACACAGTCGATTACAAGCGACTGTTTCTTTCATTTGAAAAGGACAGCGTCCACCGCATGATTCGCGCTGTGCTTTTGCTCTTGTCCTGATCTTGATACCGCTTTTTCCACATTGGTGGGAACAAGGACTCCATCTTGAAAATGCGTCTCGTACGACGTCTTCTGCGAATCCACTGTCTGAGTATTGTCTTACAGTCCTGAATAACCATAGTCATTATGATCACTACTAGAACAGTTTTCCCTACATTCATATTGACCCCTATACTGACCGACCGAATCGACCCGCAGAAAGGATTAAATAAGCTGGTAGTTGATACTCAAAAAAACTTGCTGTAAATAGAACAAGTCGCCAAAAATGGTTAGAGACACTCATAGTGAAGTAGAACCGGTTGTTTCACATCTATTCAAAGGCGATTTTACTTCCTTGTCTCAAAACAAAATAAACTTAAGAGAACTCAAACAATCATTCGTTTTTCCTAACAAAATTAAGTTTAAAATATAAATGGTAAAAACTGATTGTGATAATAGAGAGTTGCATTGCTGTTTCTAAAGAAATCTTTGTTTTAAGTTAGCCATCCTTTTAAGAAAAAAGCAATTCACTGACTTTGTAGCTTTTAGTTCTTCTTCGGAAAATTTTTTTTTAAAAGATAAATATACAAAGAAAAAAAGGAAGGAAAAAAATATACAAATGATATTTTAAGTTTTTATTGGCAGTTTCGATATGTATGTAAAACTAATTTTGTAGCAATACTTTAATATTGGTGCTGAAAAGTTCTTTTAAGGAGCAATAATAAATGTATGTAGCAAAGGAAACTTGACAGATAAAGACGTTTTCACTATCTTTCGGTTGAGAAAAGCATATGAACAGACAGCTACACAAGCCACACACAGTGGGTGAGTGATATGCCGTAGTTGTGTAAATTTTTTAAAATTGTTTTAAGCAACAGAACAAAAAATGCTATTAGGGCTCTGATTTCAATAGCCACTAATTTCTAACTTCAATTGTGCATGAGAGAAGCTCATTTAAGTCTCAACAGCACAAAATCCGTTGTACCTTCCCTTGTTGTACTGTCATGCATAGATATAAGATTTCCGTTTTCTCGTTGCTTTTGATTAATCCTAACCTGCAGAACAAGAAAGCAGGCATAATATATATATTGTGGTTCGATTTGATCCTTGGTTTGAATTTTATTTCCCTTTGTTCTTGGTTTGGTAGTGTATGATAATGAGTTCGAAACAAAGTAATTTAAGTTCAAACTAAGGAATAAAAGCTAGAAAAACATTAAACCACAACATCAATTTTCATAATATAAAAATATTTCTCTTTCTCTCAGAAAGAAAGAAAAATAGGAGGTCTTGAAACCTTCGTTTTCAATTCGTGCATCATCATTACTTCTAATAAGCTCCAAAACATAAAATATAGTGTCGACGTTTTGTTAAACAAACCTGAGTTGAGTTTTTTAAAAGCTGATTAAAATCTGCGGCCCTTTTATATTTTGTGCTATTCAATCGGTAAACAAGTATGTAACTTCAATTTAGAATTTGATATTTCTCCACAAATGAAACTTTTTCAATGCTTTAATACATGTTGGAAAGTAGAAAGTTGGAAACAGGGCCATGGATTAAACTGTTGGAAACAAGTCTCTTTTCCAACATCCAGGGTTCGACCCTCGGTTATGTAATATTTCTGCCAAAACTGACTCAGCTTTCCATCCTTACGAGATCAGTGAATGATTAACAGCGTCTGCTGGGAGCTAACCTGCAATAGGTTAATGTTGCGTCTATGGAGGAGTTAAAGACTTATCGTTTTAAAACTGTAGAAAGCGGAAAAAAGCGCGGTCACTATGGGTCACTTGACTTCTAAAAGATTTATATCTTAAAAATAATTATTCCACGAACGCAATTAAAAATAAGATAATAGATAGCCGACGAATCGTGAAGCGCTAATCGCTATGATCAAATCATAATCAATAAGAATTAGCAAAATAATATCTGAGCGAATTACGTACATTACGCTCATATTTTTACAGCACGGAATCGGTCCCATAAAAGGTGATACTGATATGAGCGGTAACCGACATTGAGTTAACCAATGATAACGCAATTCTTGCAATAATCGATGTTAAAAATTTAATGATAGCGTTTAATTTATCCGCCTTTGACCAACCGCGCCGCGAGATTTATTCTGAAGATACCTATTCACTAAGACACCGATAATTACTTGTGCTAGCAGCGAAGCGCGGCACAGGTTTAGGTTTGCCCTGTGTTTTTTTTTTTTTAATTTGTGTCGAGGTCTTCAGCCACTTGATGTAATACTTGATATACTGGACAGCGGCTATATTCGGCTATTTGATATAATACTTGATATACTGAACAGCGGCTGCTAGACAATACGTTTTGATTTGCCGCTGAGAACAAAAAGTGAAGAGTTGGTTGTGTAGACTTATTTTGAACCCTGCATGCCAGTAAAGCTTTCACATTTTATCCACGAGCTGGCACAAGTATACGCTCCTAGAGCGTCTTGTCTTATATTAGTTTTTTTTTTTAACTTAAAATTGCCTATAATGCCTTTTTCTTACTTTGTAGTACAATTTAATATTAAAACATTTGGAAAAAAAATTATGATTTAATCATTAGACTGTTTAATATTATTGTTCATTACATTAATTAGCTGGCTCTAAAGGCCCTTTGATTAACCAATGCTTACGCGCATGTTGGTTTTAATTTTTCAACCATTGTCAGCGTAAGCGATAAAAATTTTAATTTAAGTCAAATGCTCAAAACTCAAAACCACAAAGCTTTGAAGTGACACACATTTTGTTCGTTTTTACCCGCCGTTCACACTATTCTAAATACGATTGTATTTTGATTGCGAAGATATAAAAAAGTTTTTAATCAACAGAAGAAAAAGTGCAGGCAACCGTTAACGAAAATTCTGCTGATATCGGATCAATGAATGATCTGATTGGTTATTAAAAGCTAAAACGTTAAAACATTAAAAAGACAAGACCAATACGACTTTAAAATTTTTTATACACAATATTTTGATTGGCCATACCAACCTTCTTCAGAACGCTTTTTAGAGTTTTTGGGGTTTTATGGGCCGAGATCCAGCATTTTTGTGTGGACGAGTTTCTTCGAAGCTCTTTCGTTAGTTTGTGTTTAATTAGTTTGGGTATGCTTCTTCTTCCTCTTCCTGTGCCAAACATATGCATGCCGTTGACGAATCATGGCTTCTTCCTCCTCCATTTCTATCTGTCTCTCCGCGCAACGTCACCCAGATTTTTCTCCTTTTGCACTCGCGTTCAGTCTCTTTCTCATCCAATCGCACATCTTCAACCTCCTCGGCCTCTTTCCCCCAGCACAGTCTCTATTATGTACAGTTTGTAGAAAAAGTACGATCGAGCAAAGCGGAGGGATGCATGGACTGAAATAGATGTTTTTTATGAACATAAAGGTTTGGACATGAGGCGATAGTAGAAAACTGCATTGCATTAAGAGTGTTGAAACATTTTTTTATAACCGCAAAGATGACCTTTCGTCAAATATAGAAAAAATAATCACACTATTCAAGCAAACAATACGTATAATAGATAAACATATAATTACTAGTTGTAATCAAGAAGTAAACTGGGCTCGACAACATGCACAGTCTTGCTCAAAATTCGGCATTGAGTCCGACACAAAATGCAACGTATTTTTCCCTAGAAAATCTATCACTGCTTAACTTACTGCGTATCAATTCAAAAAACTAATCAGCAGAACACAGACATCGTCAAACAATGGACATTAGTCACTGATGATGCGACACGGTCGCATGAAGTCACGTTCTCCTTCGTCAAACCCAAAAACTGAAGTATTTTTGTTTCCCCTTAAGAAATTCTTTTTACGGAAGGCAAGAGGTTTCTCTCGGTACGGTACGAGCACAAGCTAAGTACAGATAACCTCCTTTTCTTGGTCCTTTTGGCGAAAGAATATTGACAGAAACCGCTTTTACATGAGAATTTGACTTGATTGTTCGGCTCAAGAAATATTCAAGGAATGGAAATTATTCTTCACTTAGCGGTTCAGAGGTCACTGAGTACAATGCTCTACATTCTCTGAGGCAAAAGGATGCATAGACATCGTGTTCAGGATCGTTCGTTTAGCGCTCCCAACGTCTTGGCAAATTCTTCGTTAGCGTTTTCTACTCTGGGACAGGTGAATTATTTCCTTTTCTACTTCAATCTATGTCTTTTAAACTAAAATCTTTGTTTGTAGTCACAGAAAGGAACCGTATCATAGATTAGGATTTGTATTGCGAATCCTTTTGAGTTAAAGTAATTGTTCTAGCTACCGAATGTGTTTACCAGAACTTTTTACCCTTTTGTAGAGGCAAATTTGACTACGTGACGTATTTCTACCAAAATAATTTTGTTGGGATGGCGATTCTTGCGTCCGAACGCTTAACAAATGAATTAAATCTCATGTGTTCTTGCGTGACACATTAAGGCCTTGTGTTTTTTTTTTTACGGATTGATTTCATATTACTATTAACAGACAGATTTCCTAACAGTTACGATTTTTGCTATCTCTAGTGATAGATCTTAAGTATTCTTGATTTTATTTTTCTCTTGTGGCGCTGGATATCTGATCTGAGTTTTTCAACTAATGTCTGCATGTCCCCCAGTCAATCCTTAGTGGTTACTGACATATGAGTACATTCTCGGAGTTTTTTTGGTCGAAATCCCAACAAATGTAATCAGTACTTGACCCAAAGCTCTTAAGCAAACAGTGCGGTTCGGGGACTATTAGATTGCGGATACCATATACCATTCGTGAATCAATTTAAGTTTGAATTGAAAATTAAGTGAGATTGTCGCAGTTTCTATGCGTCTCCCTTTTCTGAGTATTACTGAGTATAACTGGTAATACTTAAGTCTTTCTTAACTCAAATTGTCAGATAATTCATAGACATTGTTATTAATTATGCGCCGCTTGATGGACATATAATTTAAATTGTTCGCAGACTTCCTTCTTTGAGAAAAAATGTTGAAAAAAGGAAAAGACAAAAATTGCTTTACTTCCGGATTCGTTTTACTTTAGTTCCTTTTCGAAATTTTATCTCTTTTAGTTTAGAGAATTCCTAAATGTCGGATGTTTTTATGATGTATTGTGAAACGAACAAAACCTACAGCTTCTTACTTTTTAGCAAATGCTTAAAATGTTGAGAAATGTTTTAGTTTCTGTCAAATGGCGCTTTGTTGGATTCTTCGGTATTAACTTTGATCTTAAGTCTTCCTCTTTTGTCTAAAAGTATTTTTATAGTAACAGGAAATATTTTATATGGTTTGCTTTGAAAATAGCGCTTTACTCTTGTTTTAAACATGTCAAGAACCCTCAATAGTTGCTTAATTTTTTTTTGAAAAAGTTAAAAAAGTATTTTGGCGGTATTTTACAACAGATAATCTTAACATATCAAGGTTCAAGTTTTTGTTGGATATCATCATCGTGAATTATTTAACGAAGTGCATATTCTATCATTCGGCACCGAACAGCGAAAAAACAAAATTTTAGTTTTTTACCAGTGGCGTAGGCAGTTTATAGGTTTTAAAGTCAGGGCATACGAACTTTTATAACAAAAATCAAATCAAAAAAAGAAATTTGAAAACATTATTGGCGAATAGAATTTAAACATAAGGGATCCACCATTAGAAAATTGATGGGGGGGGGGGGGATTTTCAGATTGCAGGAATTTTTTTTTGGGCCCATTGCTTGTGTAGAATTTTTTTTGCAGGCGAAACTCCATGCACGAATTTTTTTTTAAATACCAAATATCTGTCCGTCATTTGCAAATTAAAAAGAACTATTGTTGTACTTCGTACGTTGAACACGTTTACATTATGATTAATTCTATTTTCACTATACACTTTTAACAGTATGTTACATCAGCTGTTTACAAATGCTGGCGTCAAAAAGCTTTAAAATAGCCAGTATGTAGCCCTTGAAATTCACTTTGTACAATAATGTATTTTATCATTCAAGTTCTTTTGTTTTCGTTTGTTTGATTTAATAGTGCTTTTTACTGCTAAATATTAATAACTTTTGAACACTTTATAAAATATTTTCTATATTAAACTTTTCCTTATGCATGAATTTTTTTTCTTTACCTTCTTCTTTGCACGAATGTTTTTTTCTATCATTTTTGCTTGCATGAATTTTTTTTTTGGTTTTTTCCCCCCATCACTTTTCTAATGGTGGATCCCTAACTGGCAATAGCCAAGTCCCATGGCCCAGTCCTCTTTGGCCGCTCCCATCCTTTTAAAAAAGTTTGTAGGTTTGGGGAAGTTTGTATTTCTCTGTTCAAATGCCCGGCCCTCCCCTTCCCTTTGGTTCAAATTCCCGGCCCCCGGGCACTTCCTAACGTAAAATTCCCGTCCCAGGAAAAGGACTGCTGTCAATTGCCCGGGGGTTGCCCGGAGTGGGGAATGTTGAAGGTTCAAATTGATCGTTGCATAAACTAGTTTTAAAAAATGACTACCAAACAAAAATTACCAAAACGACACAGAACTTTCAAAACATGTTTGGAAGTTAAAAACAAAAAATCGTCTGTTTGTGATCAAATGGTTCTTGGTGAAAAAGATCCCAGACCCAGCAGGGAGGTCCTGCATTTGCAGACTGTGTCTTGAAGAGTGAAGACTGTGTCTATATCATTCTAGCTACATCCCACAAGGTTTTTAAAATACGCTTTGGCACCGCCCACCACCGCCACTGTGAACCGCCTAGGTCTCAGTTCCTCTCATCAATTTTCGTCGCTAGGAACCAGTTTACCCTTGGCAACCTTACTTTCGATTTAAAACTAAATTTGGTACGGAAGCCAAAACATACAGTGGAAGGGCCCATATAATGGGCGATGGACGTCTTTCCAATAAAATACGATTCGAAGTGTAAAAATAATTGCTTCCTAAATGCTTCGCTGCAAGCTTTGCTTGCAAATTCAGAGCTAAAAGACGGTATTTTGGGAATCGATCACAACTTCCGGAATTGCAAAGGTTTGCGAAATTCTTTTTCATACATAGTGTTCATTGATCAAATAAACCCTTTTAAACAATGTAATTTCCGCATTTGTATGATTTGATTTCCTTTGAGTTTTATTTGTTATCATTTAAATTCAGAATGTTGTGTATGGAGATCTTGAGCTCTGGTATTTATAAATATTGAGATTGCCATTCAATTGTAAGACCTTGATGAGTTAATTTTCGATAAATTGATAAAATTATGAAATCCTAGCCTTTAGTTGAAGGAAGTCATCATGATATAAAAAATATTTCGGTGCTTATGTGTTTTCGCAAGTCCCCACAATGGAGTAAAAATCTTCAGATTTTTGAAATTCTGTTTTATAATAATTACACGATTTTTTAGCGCCAAAGGGACTCCAAACTATTTTGGAGGGATATACATTTAAATTGTAAGTATAAGTTTTAAAAGTACAAATTAAAACTGAAATGCAGTAACTAATTTAATGATATACATATAAAGATTACTTGATTATAATTGGTCAAGAACAGTGCAATTATTTTGTAATTCTGTGTAAAAATGTGTAATTTCATGAAATTACAATAAAAGCTAATTTAGTAATTAGTCAGTCAAAATGCAGAAGTTTCTATGACAATGATAATAAAGGCATGAATTATCCATACATGCATGCATTGTTACAAACTAATAAGCCAATCAAAATGCAGAAGTTTCAACGATGAAGGTATGTTGAATAATGTCCATGCATGCATGAATTGTCACGTTGTCATTGTCAGGTTTTGCCTTTTCACCAACATTTTTTTTATAATTTTTTCACATATATGATTAACAAGTAATCGAACCTTTTACTTGGTCAATATGGAAAACTTTAATTTGTGCTTGTGAGTTTTAGAAAGCTCAAATTATGTTCGACCTAACAGGTTCACACAATTCTGATTCTTTTTAAAACCCACTTGTGCAAATTAATTCCATATTGAACTCATCAAGGTCTCATTACATATACTAATCTACCTTTACAGTTGAGTTGTATAGTAATACATGCACAGTTGTTTGCTATACCCATCTCATATTTCATGTTTTGATTTTGTAGCTCAAATTCAAGACAAGAACTGCATTCTTTGCCATTTTATTGACATTCTAAATAATCACAGTATCCAAAAAACTTCAGGACATCCAAAAATAGACAGTACAAGCTTATACTATGCTCTTAAAGGTATATATTTAAGAAATAAAACATGTTTTCCATGCCTTCATAGCCTGGTGAAAACCGAGGTGAACGTTTGGGAGAATTCGAGAGCAGATCAGTGAAAACCCGAGACGCAGTCGGCTCGAGAATTTTCACAAACTTTGCCGAGGCTTTCACCAAGCTATGAAGGCACGGAGAACATGTTTTATTTCTTTCATAAAATTATTATTTTCTGTTTTAACAAAGAGAAAGACTTTATACGAAGCGCGTATGTATACTTAAATTTCTTTCGTAAAACTGTAACTTCTCACAACTTGGAGACAGAGGCAACCATATTGCTCTCGTCATTTTCGTTCTTCATAGCCTTATGAAAACACACTTGTACACCAATCGATATTATTTTATGAATTAAAATGAAACTAATTACAACAATCTTTTTTTTATAAGATTCTATTTTCCTTGCCAGACTGGATATTTCTATTCACTGCGGCAACTTTAGAGTGAAAATGTACGCTGTGCATGTTCTAAGATGAAGCGTATGAGTATTCAGGCTTAAAAGTGAGTGTCTTGAGAAAAGATGGTTTGAAGGGTGTCCCCCCTGTTCTGAGTCAAACCTGCATATAATGCTCACCCGGAGATAAGCGTCGGTTTTAAGATCACTAGCTCCTTAAAAATTGTTATCTTTATAAGTGATAAAATACGGTAATTAAAAATATATTGTTGATGAACCAACCTTTAGATAACCAATTCATCATAAAAACTCACTGCATCGACTGACAATGTTTCGTTGCCATAGAGCTCATCTGTTATCTAGTGACTGTTGCGAGTACCTGTAGATGGTAATTTAGACCATTTTACTTAGTTGGCACATTTGGTAAGATCTCTGCCTTCCGACCACAAGTTCCTAGGTTCGATCCCCGGCTCTGCCGAGATTTGAATCTTTGTGCGACCTTCTTTACCATCAAACATTGTCTGATGGCGACGTAGTTGGCACATTTGGTAAGATCTCTGCCTTCTACCACAGGTCTCGGTTTGGATCCCCGGCTCTGCCGAGATTTGAATCTTTGTGTGACCTTATTTTCTGCCAATACACACTCAGCTCTCCATCCTTAAAGGTTTCTAAGAGTGTACCAGCGTCTGCTGGTAACTAACCACCGATGGATTAGTTTCGCCTCCAGGAGGAGTTCAGACTCTCATCTACTTAATACAGGGGCGTATATAGCCAGCCATCTTTTCCCTTTAAGTTTAAGCCAAGATTGTGCAACATAAGACGTATATCAAATATTTTAATGTCCGAAGTAGGAATAAGTGGTCTAACTAGTTTTAGCCATGGCAGTCAACAATCGAATACTTTGAAATTCAATATTTCATTTTTCAAAATGAAACGTCGATATAGCGATGATTCGCCTGTTGGCTACCAAAAAGATTATTTACAGAAATTCTTGTTAAGCCTGTGCTTAAAGGCTAAACGGCTGGCTTCGCTTCTGTAATACAACCAAAATCGGAAGTAAGGGTGATTCAAATGAGCAAGAAAAAGAGGTATCTTTTAACTAATATAATTGAGTCCTAGGTTTCTTGATTAAAAACCTAAGACCTTCTCATAACAAACAATTTGACAAGAATAAGTCAAAATTTTTATTTATAACCTTGACTTTTGTTCTTTTCTTTTGTAATTATATTTTTATTTGTTTAATTGTTTACTGACTGATTCGGCGCATACTGTCTACAGTTCTCAGTTGGCCTAACGTTGAGGTTGAAGGAATGGCAACAAAGCGTTTTGATGTAGTTAAATTTTGTGATAGTTATCGTCATTTGAAAACGTATTACTTCATTTCTAGTGCCATTCGTCGAAATTGCGCGCGCTCGCTATTTGGTTGAGGAGAATGTTGGGATGGCAACTGTTGTATTAAAGAGAAGAGGAGATCCTCAGACAACGTTGAACGTTTTGTGTGTTACTGAAAGTCTTCACATGTCAGGTAAGTTGTTGTTGAATATCTTACCCTCTTCCCTTCCCAGGAGGTGGGG
>JANCMA020134972.1:0-14342 GCA_024336925.2 Zoanthus solanderi
TTGTATAATAATTTAGAAATTATACAATAATGTTAGAATGATATTTTTTTAAATATTACCATTATTTTAATTGCTATTATCTGGCTTGTTGCAATATGAAAATAATGTTTGGCACCATCTATATTTTTTCGTATAACAGTGACAATTTTTATGTTCTTATATTACTGTTCTTGATATTTTTCTCTTTTGTAGGTCGTTATGACTTAAGCAACTTTTCCCTTCAGTGTGCGCTGTGTCTTGCTATGGTGCCATCCAGCTTGTCTGTAGGGGAAATAGTGAAGTCAGGGTTTTGGCCAGGAAGTCCAAGCGACACTACATACCTTTTTGACCAGAATTTGTTCCAGTTTTGGGAAGTTTGCCAGAAGCAAATGCCTGGAACATCAGAGAGATCCTTTATAAAGGCCTTAGAGGATTTTTCAAAGCTGAAAGGCCGTGTAGGTTAAAGCAGGAAATTACATACTCTTTTCTGTCTTCTAAAACTTTCACAAATGTCATTTCCCCCACATTATGTAATAAATAGAATGCAAAATCATATAGTATCATTAATTACTGCATGTCTAGCAAATTTTCCAGACGCAGAATGCTTAGAAATTGTCAATAAGGAGGCTTTATCAAAGATAGTTTTGAACATTTTACTTCTAGATATTTTTTTTAAACAGAAAGGACTTAATTACCATAATTTTAAAAGGTTTACTATTGCAACTATATAGTTCCATTATATGTTTTCATATTATTTCTGTGGTAGTTTGTTAATTGAGATATCAAGATTAGTCAATCCCAAACAGCTGGAACGTACCCCAAAGATGATTACAATTTTATGTATTTCATTGTATCAGTTTTAATCTAAGATCTTAGATCTTTGAGAGTAATATAAGACTTTTAGTCTCAATTAATTATATAAGATACCTAGCTTACTTAAACATTAGTATTTCATTATTTCTAAATGTTTATTTTATGCAGGCTCCTGTTATTAATGCTGCTGCTTTTAGCCGGTCATTTAAGGAATGGAAGTACTGCCAGCATGAAATGGCTGTTCTTTCATGCCAAGACTGGATGAAGTGTCCACCCTGTTCAAAAGAACAACATTCCTGCCATGTAGATGGCAACATGAAGCTGTACCGGTATAAATCATCAGGAGAGTATGTATACAAAGATCACAGCTGCCTAACATTCGTAAATTAAAACCTATGCAATTACCATATAAATCATCATTGATAATGCCTTTTTTAGATTTTTTAATATAAATTGTTTTATAAATTAATGCATGCATTCAGTACAAAATTATATATTATATACATATAATCCATAATTATATATACAGCCAAATGCAATCCAGGTAACGTTGTCCAGAGATTATATAGATATATCTCAAACATGACCACACATACAGAATACATTAAAATTAAGATGCTATCATAAAATCAACATGTAATCGAGAAGAAATACAAATCGGAGTAATTGGCTTTATTGTGATTGAAATATACTAATTAGATCACACGTGCAAAGAAAGAATTTTTCTATACAAATATAAATTTAATTTATTCGATATATGTGATCACGTGTGAGATATATCTCATTCTATATTTTCTGGACAACGTTACCTGGATTGACTTTATATATATATAATGTAATAAGCACAAACAAATACATGTTGCCACAGACAACAGATACAATAGTGTAAAAGACAGAAATTAGGAAAATTAGGTAATATTTTACATTTTTTCTTCTATAATGTAATTATAATAAACACAAAGAAATACATGTTGCCACAGACAACAGATACAATGCTGTAAAAGACAGAAATTAGGAAAATTAGGTAATATTTACATTTTTTCTTCTTTTGTTTTAATGTCTAATATAACATTGTTTCCCTTTATAAAATTATGTTCATAAACAGGCAGAAGAGACCCTCCTATTATAAAGAACTCTTTATTTCTAACAATGAGAAGGTAGATGAACATCTCAAGAAAGTTTATTCCAAAATATTTATCATACCTAGATCTAGAACTAGAAGTATGTATACTTTATAAATTAAAGTACATTATGTACTGGTACATCAAATATATTTATATATGTTGTAATCTGAACTTGGTACAGATTGAAGGAAGATCAGTACTAAGATGCTTTAGCACATTATGCTCTTTTCTGACAACTTATATATGTCAAGTTTACTGTAGGTATACATGTTAAGTACATTAATTCTGTCATCATGCAGGAAAGAGACAACCGGTGTGGAGAGTCCCATTGGAGAGCTGCCAACAACTCAGGAAAGAAAGGACACAGACAAGATGAAACTGGTCTGGAGATTGCTGGTTGCCGGCATGGACTGGCTATGTGGGCAGTGAACATGTTCCAGGGAGAGCTCTATGGTTATGCCCACTACATACAAGAAAAGCATATGAGCTGTGCAAAGGTGAAATTCTTTTGGGAGGACATTGTATGCAAATACTGGAAATGGGCTCAAAAGGTTGGAATCCCTTCAGGCATGAAACCAGCTTTGTCTGTCATGCATGGCAAAGCTCATACTTGGACTTGTCAGGTATACATTGCATTTCATAATGCACATGCATGTTCTACTACTTAGTGCATGTCTTTTGTACAGAATTATCTTTTAAATATACTCTTGAGACATAAAATTATTCGCAGTAAACCTCTAACAATTAAAATGATTTTAAATGTTTCAGTTGTTTCATCTGTACTTTAATGTTGATTAAATATTTAGTAAATATGAAAAGGAAAAATAATTGAAGCAGATAATTTTTCATCCCACATGCATAGAAAGTATTCAGACACGTTCTCTTAAATTGTACTGACAACTTCTATTTCACTCATCATATGACATTAATTATAACATTAGATATGGTTGTTATTTTCCACGATGACTTGTGTTCAGGTAATCTGGGGTGGAAGGTGGAAGGAAGGTAGTGCATGTTCCACTGGGGAGGAAGTAGAGCAAATCAATTCCTATCTGTCTCGGTGTGGAAACACAACAAAGTACATGCTACCAGAAGGTACTGAAAGTAGTCTGATTAATTACTTATTTATGAGGCCATCTTTGTTCATCTCATTGTTGATCATTTTTTTTGGTAGTGTCATGAATTAAGTTTCTTAGAATTGCTGTATCTAGATGAAAATCTCTCTGTACAAAAACTTCAATAAGAATATCTAAATGGTAAAGTTAATAATTGTTTTAAAATTTAAAACACTTAAATTAAACATTTCTTGTTTTTTTTTTCTTTGTGCAGGTCGAGATGAACTTTTGACTGAACATGTTCTAGCCTGGAATCGGAGGAAAATTATTGGAATGGTTAAAAGTCTTTGTCAGCGTTATTCACGAGTGGGTGCAATTGCAAGTGAACCAACTATTTATCAGGGTGATAATTAAAGGAGGATACCAGATAACGATGAAGTATTGGACAATATATACACTAAGCTATTATTATTGTTAAATGGTTTTATGTTGTTATCATTTTCATTACCATTATCGTAATTTGGGTTTTCAGGCTTTGAAGATGTACTCAAAAGCTGAAGCCGAGTTGAATAGTTTGTTAGTAGAGAACGATCTCAGTGCAAATGAGATGGAATTCGCACAATGGAAATCCTCTGTAATTCAGCATGCTAAAGGTTTGATTCGCTATTTTAAAATAATGCCAGTCTCGTCAATAAAAGTCAGTTGTTACTCTGCTAGCTATATATAGATTCCCATTTCATCACCTGTGCATGCTGTCAAAGTGACACCTGTAAAAAATAAACGGTTCACTGAAGAAGGGCTATGCCCAAAACGTCAGTTTTAAAAAATACTGACAACAAAAATTTGTAAAAACTTTTAGTGTACCATATAATCTGTATCTGTTTCACTGGAATTCTACTTCTCATTGTTGCTTTAATCAAACATTTCTGCTTACTCGATTTAGAGGTGGAAGCTTTAAGACAGGAAGTTGGATCCTCGGAAATTACCCGCCGGCGAGATCAAATTGAAATGCATTATTTCAATATTGCGCAGACCTCATCCTCATTAAAGAAACTTGCAGGTTTGTGGTTAGAAAAAAAATTTACTTTAATGAGAAATAAATGTACTGATATATATCAAAACTTGTTGTAACATTAGTGTATTTATTCTAAAAGGTTACAATCTAAAACATTTTTAAACGTGCTGTTTTATTACCACGGAGTTCTTGCACTTAATTGTATCCAATAATCGTTTTAAACTACTACTAAAGTCTGTTTCATAGACTCATCAAAGTACAGGTCTCGTTTGCGCAAAAAAGATAAGTTCGCCGAAGAGCAAACTTCATGGATTAATCGCTGAATACAACGCGAAGGCTGTGTCCTGTGGTTATCCATCATTATGTGCAGACGAGATCCAACAGGGAAAATTTCCTTGGGATTCAGAAGTAACAGGTATTGTAGCTATCATTTCAAAGGAAATCGAAACAGATAATTTAGCCTTTAATTTATCAATATGATATCATTAATATGATAACATGTGACCCCTTAGCAGTTCGGAATGTAGTCATACTGACAAGAACTAATGTCAGTTCTTTCTGTCATAACTGATAGAACTTGGAACTAACCACTTAATATAAAGATAAACCATATCTTTAGCTTCCCGAAAACATATTTAAATAGTCAATAACAATTCCTGTAAATGTTCCATGATATGCCTAAATCACTATCCACGCATAACAAAGTTTTCTTTTCTTCCTGATCCAATTTGATTCCAGGAACTCCAGTACGGGTCAAGCGTCTCATCGTGGAAGCTCGTGAAATGACCTCCAGATGGAAAGAAGAAGTTCAACTTCTAAAGAAAGAGATGGCAAGCTTTATTGAGTTTTATGTCGACTTGTTCCACATCACAAGTGACCAGATAAAAGAAATCAAGACCTCGATTGAAGGTTATTTATAAATATTTTAATGTTGAAGTATCATTATTGTAAAACATAGTCTTCGTCTTTAGTATAACAATAATGCACGGTTAAGTAGATTTTTCCAGTCATACGATACATATTCTGGCTCAAAAACACAGTGTCCAGACAAGTTTAAATCGTATGTGGTGGTTCGGCATAAAAAGGAAATGGACGTTTCAAACTTAAGATCAGTTTTTACTTATTTGTAGTTAACTATAATGTTTATATTCTCTTCAGATGCTGTTGAAGAACCGGGTGTTGACCAAAATCAAAACCTCCACGCAAATGATGAAACTGAAAGGGTAGGCGTATTTAGATTTATTATCTTAAAGCAACATAGTTTATAGAAAATGTTTGTTACTTTACAAGGAAACGAGCAATTTCAATTTGTTATTAACTCAGTTTATTGCCCACTTCTGTAGTAGTTTATTACAAGACTGAGTTAACTTAAAGTTGGACTTATGTTAAGGCTTCAGTATTGTTCAAGTGTATGCTACAGTGAAACATGTATATTTTTGAGTACGCTACTGTTATAATTTTATGTCCCTTCCCAAAACTTCAACAACCTTTTCACACTAAGAATTAACCTTCGAAATTATATACAAAAGTATTTCTTCTTTTTTCTTTGATGCAAAACACCTCAGTTATGATCTGTTGTTATGTCCATTACAGATGAAGCGTTATGCCACCTCTTCGACTTCTTTCCAAGTCCAAAACGGCAAATTGGCTTGTCTCTACAAGGGATTGGCATTTTGTGAGACGCAGATACGTGCAGCCGTTTCCCAATTTCGGAAATTAACAGATTGTAAATCGATCGGCTTAGGAACTGGCCATAGTGAACTTGACAACGATTCTGATGACGTGGACGAGAGTAGTGACGCAGACAGCGATTGTTCAGAAACCAGCGACGATGCTCTAGATGAACCCGATGTTGATCCCAGCTGTAACATAAAGTGTTTAGGTAACCTGGTTAAGTGGGAATTTTCGGAGAGTCAGGCAACCCTTGATGGTCGTAATGGTAGCAATGCCTGCAGTGTCATAGCGCTAATTATGGCTAAAAACGTTAATGAAGCTAATTTGACAACAAACGACATTTCACAGCTCACACGATCGTGAAAAAAGATCCTCTACAAGTCGATACGTGTTGGAAACATGCTGTATGATCGTTCACGTGGAAGTCTACCTCACAGGTATTTAAGTGCTGCAGAAGCTGCCACGGTATCAGAACCAGTTCTGGAAGTTTCCTTGTCTTCTCCTTTCCCAGTCCGTGTAACAGACCCTCACTCACCTTCCACTTTAGAACATCATCTGTTAAAAATGTTTGAAGACGCTGGTGTCCCACGATGTTCAGTTTTTATTGCCAATGGAAAGAGCGTCCTTTTTGCTGCTCTCAATCCTGATTTTATAATTCTCGTTGACACTCACTGCCACAATGGAAGTGGTTCTGTAATACTGCTCGGAATACGAACGGAACTATTTAATTTTATAAGTGAATGCCAAAATGTGTTGAGCCTTTCAGAAACTACATTTGGCAACATAGTCTCCCTTTCTTTTTAAGAAATGGCTCTTGGTAATTGATTAATAATAAATTTTCAAATTAAAAGGTCTTAAGGCTGTAAATTTTATTTCCGTGTAAAGAGTATTAGACTCCACTCTAAAAGCGTTGGACCTCGTCTGATACGAGTCGAATGTCGTTAGTTCCATTTTCGTGGCATACTGTTCTTTGTCTTGATTTTTTACATAAGGATTGACTGTAAATATTTAAGGGCACAAATAAAGATATTGTTCATGTTGTAGTTTTATTAATGATCTTGCTTATCTATCCAAGTTTGCTAGTTTGCAGAGTGTAGTATTAAACAATAGGTAAAGATATCAATGATCGGGACATATTTTGTTTGTTGAAGCATGTTTTATATTCAATATGTTTTGATTATAGTTTTGACAAGTTAAAGTTTGACTAATTCTAAAATGTAACTATTAATGTCAGCAAATCAGAGGATAGCATATCATACGAGGGGCGTGAAGGAGGTGGTGTGGTAATTTATAAAATAGGATGGTGGAATAAAACTACTCTACTCGTATAGCGATCAAACAGCCGATTAAAGTGAATAACATAAAAATCTGTGGTGTGTTGGGAGTTGTAAGCGGAAGTAATTATTCTAAGATTCCCAAGAAAGATTCAAAATGAAGCATTTGACACTGATACAGACCTTAGTGCTAGAGGAGCAACGCTTGGCAACATAGCCTTGCGGTACTAGGTTCAATTCCTAGTCAAGAATTTTTGTCATTTGTGTCAAGGGCGATTGGTAAACTATATGTTTCTGTGCCGTCTATTTTTGGATCACGATTGTTTCATAATCTGACGCGAAAACATTTTCAATGAACTGTGTGCCGCTGTTCATATATATATAAAATATGTGAAAAAAAGAAGAACTCAAGCGCCTTGTGCTAAATGTCAAAACGTTCTATTCGTTTTAGCGAACTGATTCAAAGTAGATTGATATATGTCCCAATACACTGTCTAAAGTTGGAGCTACATTTACTATGGTTCTAATAACAAGAAATGCTGCTAAAAAGATGTGATTCTATTGCCGGTGTTTATAAATATCCCAGTATGTTTCAAAGAGCGATAAGAGTTACCTACATTGCATTTTTCTGGCAAAGACGGTCTCGTGGTTACAATTAAGTAAAGAACGTGGCTACTTTCGCGCGGGAGAAAATGGCCTTTTCCGAGTTATCATAAGAATTACTTCTGAGCGACGACTCGCCCTGAACAAAGAAGACTTGAAGAGCTTTATGCTAAATGTTAAAATGTTCTTTTCGCGTTTTTAACTGATTGATACATGTCCCAATGCAGTCTAAAGATGGAGCTACAGTTATCATGATGAGTCTGGTAACAACTAAGAAATGCTACTAAGTGATTTGACTGATTGCCCGTGTTTATAAATATACTTTCTTATAATCTTGAACGTCTTACTTTTGGACAGAGGCTGAATGTTCTTAATTATATATAAATTGGGGATCTTAGCCTCAAATGTTCCTGTAACAGCCGAAACATTTGAAATTCCCCTAACCTCACCCTAACCCTAACCCTAATTAGATGACTTGGGTTCCTGTGACGTAAAATCGTTTACCAACCATAACTTTTTTGTACAATTTAACCAATTTCAAACAAACTTGGCACAAATGTGCTCTTTGGTGGCTACTTTATGTGTGCCAAATTTGAGTTTTAAATCTTAATTGGTTTTCTGAGTTATGGGGGTTACCGCTGACACCGAAAATCGCGATTTTCTCGGCCAATTTCGAAGGTTAAGATTTGAAACTTCGAGAGGGGAGTTCTTTCAAGATGAACTTCTTTAGCATTCTAATAACCCTGCTTAATCCTGACTTTTTATCTTTCGGACGAAAATTTTGGCGAAAAGATGAAGTCGGGGTATAGTACCGCATCAAGACCTCTTACAACCCATTTTTTCAAAGGTACCAAATTCTAGGTCGGTGGGTTGCCGTTATCGGATCAACTTGAAATTTGGAACATATAATCTATGGCCGAAAAGAACATTCTAGACGAAATTTGGTGTCAATTGGTCCAGGGGGGGCAGAGTTATGAATTTTACAAACTTTTGGTTAAGGGGGGTCTTTTTGTGAAACCACCGTACCTAGTTCAAACTTTAATTGTAGCATTGTCCTTGGGTCCTCAAAGCCTCAACACATGTTGTAGTATAGGCATTGGAGCACATGTGTAGGAAACTTGGACTTGATCCGTTGCGTATCCATGGAGATATGAAGGTCCAAAGTTGGTAGAACCCTTAAAAATCGCTGTTTTTTCCCCTTTTTGGGGTAAAAAACAGCTAGGGTTTCATTTTATTTCGAAACCCCTCGATGGATTTTGCTAATTTTTGGTACCAAGACAGCTGCTTGTAGCGTGCTTATGTCTAGTGTGTTTCGTGTGTTTCCGTTGTGGTACACATGAGAAATCGGCAAAATACCACGAAAATTTGTCGATTTTTGCGAAAAACATGCCTCCGGAGAAAGTGCATAAAATCAAAACGTTTTAAGATATTAAAAAACCGAAAACTGCATGTTGTAGATAATATAAAATACTTTCAAATGCCACATCTTTGAGAGAAAGCAAGTAATTCTACGTACCTTTTTATTGCACCCGAATGTGACCTTAATTGGACCTTTAATTCGAAAACAAACCGTTGAACCTTCAACATTTCATAACTTTTGATGAAGAAAGCCGTTTTCAGGATTTGTTTGCCGGTAAACATAGTTTTAGGCAAAATCTATTTGAAAATTGTATCTTTGTGCATTTTAGAGTAACGGAGAGTCAAAATAGGTCGAAATTTACCCCTTTTTTCACTTTTCTAAACTCGAAAATGGTACTACATTAAACTGAAATAACATACGCCCTACGAAAGGTATAAAAACGAGAGACCTACCACGACACGGCCCAAGGTCTGTAGATTGTGAGATAAAAATCCATTTTTGAATATGTTCAAGGGCCGCAATGATATTGCGGTTCAAAGTTGGTAATGATTTTAGGCTCCCTCCAAAAGGACTCTTAGAAACTGTTTCAAACTTTTCAAAAGTGAAAAAAATTAATAACTTCGCTTGTAGATAACCTATAAACACCAAACTCGGCACAAAGTCGTATATTGGGATTGCTCATATTTGTGCAAAAAATCACGTGACTAGTTGCTATGGTTACGGAAAAATCGTAAAAGGCCGTATTTAATTTTAACTCTTAAACTACTCATCGGAATACCAAATCCTTTGGCAAAAAAAAAAGTTCACCATGTGAACATCTCACACAAAAAGTTTGATTGAAATTGCTTCAGCCGTTGCTAAGATACTTAGGGCCAAAGTGACCCCACTTTTCAAAAATTGGATTTTTGTTGCTAAGCAACCAGACATGGGAGGGGCAAACTAATTACACATTTCATAGTTTTATTATACCCAAACAAGATCCTGTAAGTTTGATTGTCGTCATAGCAATGGTTGCGAAGTTGTCAGTTAGGGTGTGCGTCACCTTCACAGTTTTCGCGAATTTTACCGATTGACTCAAAATGTGTGCAAAATTGCTAATGAGAAGTTCTAGTATTCTGCAAAAGTTTTTTTGAAGCATTTGACATCAATTGGAACAAGCGCAAAAGGTCAAATTTTACTTTTTGCGGGTTTTTTGTTACCATAGCAACGCGAGTAAGCGGAGCTCAATATGCTCACGTCATTTTTTTGTGCTAGTCCTACAGTATGTGTGCATAATAACTATAAGATATCTTTAACGAGTACGAAAAATCGTGTGTTCTAATTTAAACATGTTTTGAAGCTTGCTGATTGGTCAGTATTTCAAATAATATTGCGTAATTTGCACCTGTGGTAGCCCAATTATCATTCGATCGATTGCCATTTACTTGAAACAAATCACGGTACTGGTTGCAGAGTTATGGGCAGATTATTGAGACCCCCTGCGACTTTTTCAATATCCGTTACTCGTTTCCATAATAACCAGTTGATTGACATTGATAATGACACCTGTTACACAAACTACATACCCCCAGGCATACGTGTGGAAAGTTTCCCCAAAATCTACCGAAGGGTCTTCTTAAGTTTGCACCTTGAAGTTGGAGGACAAAGGGTTGCGTTGCCTAGCAACGGCTATTGTGACGTTACCAGTGACGTGCGCAAACGATTTAATGGTGGGCTACAATATATGTGATTGACAGTTGATTCTAAGAATCTTTTTTGAGCTCGAAATTTTTTGGGGGTGTGGGGGGTTGCAGCGACGTCCCAAAAAACAATCTTGAAAACCTCGTTAAACGTAAACCATTCACCGCAAGTCAAATCCGAAACCAGTTTCGGAAACTGCAGATCGTACGCAACAGGTTGGTGATATAAAATTGTCTTAACCCTCTTTGGTTAAAAAGTTACGGCAGTTCGAAACGTGCCGTGTCAAATTCTGCTCCAAAAGTGCCCTTACAGAGTTAAGTCGTAAAATCAAAACCCGTAAAAATATTTAAAAATCGAAAACTGCAATTTGTAGATATAACATTGGACTACAAACTGTGTAAGTTTCATAGAAGCCCATCTACGCTACGTAACTTTTTAGTGCATCTCCAGTTGGCAATTTTGGTGAAATTTGAGCCAATTTTTATGTTTCGGGCCGTCTGATGTACCCTCCGCGAAAATTGCACAAAATCAAAACGCGTAAAGATATTTCAAAACCGAAAACTGCAACTTGTAGATATTGAATAGGAGCACAAGCTGTACAACGTTAAAAGAAATCGAGTAAATTCAAGTACCTTTCGAAAGTTAACGAAATTTACCTAAATTTGACCTTTATTTCGAAAAACAAACAGTTGCACCTTTGAAATTTCATAACTTTTCGTAGATTTATTTCATTTCCACGCAATTTTCGCTAACATGATTGATACGTCAATGGATAGCCAAGGTGTCAGGCGACATTACTACTAAGTTTCAGCATTTAAAATTATTTACTTTAAAAGTTATCATTGATTGATTGATTCTTTATTGAAACATTTTCCAGTAATTACACAATAGTAGGGCCAAAGCCAGTGGCTTTAATGCCTTATGTCAGCAGTACATATATAGGAAAAGATATATAGTGTGAAATTTGCTACATATAACAAAAAATATTAATTAGATATTTAAGGGAATTAAGTATCTAGGGTTATTTGTACTTACAAATAATAACAATAAAAGGAAAGAAAAATCAATAAATAACAGCGATTATAAATACTGAAGCAACAGTAATTGAGGTGAACATTTGCAAATAAGTAATTTTCAAGACGCTTTATATTCATCACAATTATTCTGTATGGATTACTGTATTCGTATATCAGTACACTGTAATATTATTATATCTATTTTTGTTATATATGGAAATAACTCTTATAAAAGTTTGAATCCATTCAATAAAGTTTATATTATATTCATCAACTACATATCTAATTGTTCAAAGTCTTCTTTATTTTCATTGGTTAATATTAGCCATGACGTCACAAAATTTATATCATTACAAACTACAATCCTTGTTCTATCTGAGTGTGACATTAGTTTGGCAATACTGTCTAAATCCTATTCTATGTTGAGCTTTAAAGAGGACATCTAGCAACAATTACTACTTACCCCCCCTTCCTCCCCTGGAGGTCTTGACTAAACAGCGTCACAAAAACCCAAATACAGTCCGAACTTCAGACCATCCAAAAACATGAACCGTTCATCACAAGTCAAAACCAAACACAGTTATGAAAACTGCAGACCCTCGGCTACAATCTAGCGCAATAACCTTACTTGTACACAAGCTGGACCGTTATACAGTACCTAAGTATACCAAACAATATCGCGTGAGCGTTTGGTTAACTGCTCTAGACTAATTTCAAATGTTTGTCATATTTCCATCTTAAAACATGTTTTTTTTTCTCACGTGTTCACGCTTAGGTGAAAAAGACGGTGATTCTATACAAAAACTCTTCTTAACAAAGGTGATATTAAAAGATCTTCCGTCGTGCAAATACATAAAAATATAATTCTAAATGAAGGAAACTTTTAACATTTCTGATCAAAAGCCATTAGTTATTTCACTGGTTCTAAGATTGTATTCTTTATTCTTTTTTAAAAATATATGTATCTTTTTTCTGAATTTAATTTACCAGGGAATTATATATCTATTTAATTTTCACTCTCTATACTCTTGGGTGCCAAACAAACAGAGAGGAGGAGGCAAGCAATTTTTGAAACCTAATGACTGGGGAGTCTTAATAAATGAGGGGAGAATCTCAAAAGACTTGTTGACTGTAGCATTATAGGCATGACTACAACACAACTATTTTAGGTATGGGAAAACTCATATATTTCTTTCAATTTAACTTGAAATAAAATATTTATTTGGCACCCAAGAGTAAATACACATCCTGTCTTGAATGGCAAGTTTAATCATGGCATATTTAGGGGGCAGAGGAGCAACTTCTCTTTTGTACTTCCAGCAACAGATGTATAAAGATTTTTTGTTGGAAGTGCAAAGAACATTCCAGCTGCCAAGAATTTATTTTCCTCCTTATCCCCAAGGATACAAGGAGAAAGAACATCATTCTTCGCAAATGTTATCTGTACATATGTGTGATTGGATGGTAATGCAATGCCATGTATCTTTTTACGGTTTGGAAAATGATAACCAGTCGCAAGACTTTGGCCATGTATGTAATATGCCAGCAGTTGATTGTCTGGTACTAATGGTGTAGTGGTGGTGGAGGTGGATACTGGTATAGTATCTCTGTCAATGACACTTGGTGATGATAATGGAGTAATTGTGGTAGGGGTGGTGGATGTTGTGGTTCTAGTGACTGTGGTTGCATTGGTTGGAGCTAACGGTGCAGTGAGTGTGACTGGAGTTGCTGATGCGAATGAAGTAGTGTCAATGCCACTAATGGTTGGTGCTAATGGAGTGTGAACCATGGTAGAGGTGGTTGGTGTTAATGGGCTAGTGACAGTGCATGTGGTTGGTGCTAATGGAGTAAGAACCGTGGTAGAGGTGGTTGGTGTTAATGAGCTACTGACTGTGGGGGTGGTTGGTGCTATTGGAGTAAGAACCGTGGTAGAGGTGGTTGGTGTTAATGGGCTAGTGACTGTGGGGGTGGTTGTAATTGGTGCTAATGGAGTGTGAACCGTGGTAGAAGTGGTTGGTGCCACTGATGTAGTGGCTGTGTTATTGTTTTTTTATTCTTGCGGCAAAACATCCTGAGCTGCAAAATAATCATTGCTGCATTAAGGTTATGATCTCATTATATGAAGGTCTAAAATGGTATTGCAATGAATTATGGTGATAAAAATACTGTAGTAATTTGTTACATGAGGCCCACTTTTCTTCCCTGTTTGAGGTCCATTGTTACAATGGACCTCCGTGGTAAATTAAAATGGCCTTTTGCCACAGCAAACTGTGTCTGTGCACCACTTCACAAGCTACTTTGCACATGTACATGACATGTATACACACTGAGCTAACAAGCAGAGTTTTTCTCATTATTTATTCCAAATAAAATAAATATTCGCAAATCTGACAAATCTTAACATGTGTCTGTATCTAGCAAAACATCCCATTTTAAAATTAATATTTGGTGCCTACAACAAAGCACCAAAGTTTTAAAGAAAAAAAAGAAGAACCAAAACATTTGGAACCTCTTGATTTTCTACTAATTTCCAGCTACTTTTTGCACCTACTGGTTTAGCTTCTTAATATGAAACAATTAAAAGTTTATAAAATATAAATAGGTCATAAAGGACAACAAATACCATGCTGAATAAAAAGCAGCACAGCCAATGCTTCCTCCAGTCAAAATGTTCAAGATGAAAGTCAAGACTTGGAGACTGCTCCATGTCCAAATACAAGGGCTCCAAACCCATTTCAACATGATGCAG
>JANCMA020135071.1:0-14341 GCA_024336925.2 Zoanthus solanderi
GACCATCTCGGTTCAAAATTGGAATTTTGAAAGGTGTCAGATGTGGGCGGACCTAACACTTTTATAGTGCGGTTTCTCGTTTAAAAATGTTGTAATGTTCCTAAAATTTATCTCAAGTCTGCTCATCTCACGTTTATTTGGAAATCAGAAACTCACATGGCAAGCACAGTCAATTTCTTAACGATAGTATATTCCTGCAAAGGAGTTATGTGGACTTTGAGGGCATTACTCATGCCTCACATCTCCAGGGACCTGGGTTTGAAGATTAAGGTTTGCTTATAATTTGTGTCGATTTTGCCTGCGAGGTTTTCTTTGAGCAATTTGGTTTTCTCTTTGAATTCACCTCATTATGTTGGGTTGATTAAATATTGTTACTATTATCATCACTATATTTCAATATGATTCTCGAATATGGTTCAGCTACTGAAATGATAACACAACAAAGTGTAATCTTATTGGCTTATTAAGATTAGGTTATTGTATAATGTTATGTCCTAAACGCAGGTGAACTTGGTCGTTATGTAATGCATGTTGCTTTGGTTGGATTTTCCGATTCTTCATGTATTCAAGAAACTGGTCTGGCAGTTCTTCCAAAACATCTTTGGCCAGTCGCGCAGCACTAACCACGTGATTCCTATTGCTTGGGTCAATGTAGTCTCTGAATGGAACAAACTGCAACAACATTGCTATAAGTTAACCGTAGAGCAACAGGGATACGCTGTGCAAGTGCTCATTTTCAAAAAAGAAACGTGGTTTCAACAAATAAAACCTTTATCAAGATTTACAACATTTTTGAGGCCGAAAGAGATTAATTACCATACAAAAGATATCTGTGGTTCCAGTCACTCGACCGACCCTAATTTTTAGCGCCAAATCACCGAACCTATAACACTTGATTTCTACTTTTGCCCTTATTTGGACAATAACTTTTCTTTCTTCCCGTCAAGATTTTTTAAAACTTCAATATCTGCTGTGTTTTTTCGATATAACTACAGATATAATTAAATAAAATGTAGAATCATCCTATATCGTGATGTGTTTTGTGTCAGATCATCCAGCTTTTAACAGTTACAAATAAACAAAATGCTTTATCTTTTGCCCCAGTTATATCTACTTACTCTACAAAGAGATTGAAATAAAAAAAATTAAAAAAAATTCAAAATTAAATTAAGAAATGAAGTAAAATATATAATTCGGCCGATCGACCCTATTTTTTCAGTGTAAGTGACCGGAACCATCGATGTTATTTTGTTTGGCCTTACCATAGAAATATAGTCCAGACTGTGATTCAAATAAGAAAATTTTATTGCATATTTATCCAACGCTTACGGTCTATGAAAGGGCTACTGATAATTAAAGAAGTTAAACTTAAAAGCGACGTATTCTTGTTATTACTAAAGGATTAACAGCAATCCCACTTAGTTTCATGAAACAAATTCTTTGCATAACTTAAATATCTACTTCATTTCATTACAATTCATAAAAAAAACCCGTTTAAATGGAAAAACAAGCAACCATTTATTACATTTATAGGTATTTTAAATTTTGCATATTTTCTTACTAAACTTACATCCGGTCTGAAGGACCATTTAAGAGAAGTTTAAGAAAAATACAGAGATCACGAAAATCGGTAAAGAAAATGCGTCGCGAAAGAAGGACACGTACTGAGACTGTTAATAGGGAGCAAGCTTACGAATCGACGACGTTTGTACGACGGTGCAGATGGATAACGTCGCCGCCATTGGATTGCGTGACATGCATAGTACGCATGCGTGTCTAGGCTCTTGACGACGTCCCCTCAAAGGCGACGACGTTGAAAAGAGTGTTTTGACGGCGTCCTCCGCGAAGCAAAACGTGAGGTGAGTTTTCAAAAAATTTCCGTCAAATTTCAAGTGTAATTGGCAGGATACTCAAATATTGCATAGGACCAACTTTTTGCGAAAATGTTTTTAATCTTCCATGTTTTTTTTTTAAAACTCAGAAAACAAAATTTTAGCCATGGACGGGGAAGCCAAAGAAACACGCGAAGAAGTAAGCGGGAAAAGGTGTGAATGGAAAGCTGACTTCGGATATTTTTTCATTAGTTTGAGATTTTTGATACTGTTTTCTCGTTCCAGAATTTTGTTAAATAACTATTTCGGGCTCTTAGTTTACGTTTTTGACCCTTTGTGGGAATCTAAAAGCGGAAAGCTTTTTTACGTGACTTTATTTGCTAAGAGTTGCAGTATTTGTCAGTGATAAGTAAACTGCTTTTGCAACTGATTTTAACTGCACATTTTTACAAGTTCTAAAATCAGTACCTTTCTTTCAAGTTTGCACAGCCATTTTAATATTCAAATTTCTTGAAATATTTTTACATTAAACAGTCTAATAAACTATCCGTTTATTTTGTTTTATTCTTATATTTATTGTAGTGTCTTCCATGAAATCTGAGAACTGGAAGCGGTAATTGAATAAATTTAAATGCTCATCTCTTTATTCATCTTAATAATGAAATTAATAAATGAATTGTACATATTCGATTTGATGGATTATTATGCAGTTTGTCGTTTCTTTAAAACTCGGCATTTTGAGAAACATTTGGCTTTCACGCACTTAACTCATTATTGCTTAATTAAAAAAGGCGGGAAATTTGGGCGCGCGCGCCACCAAACGTCGTAGTCGCACCTGGAAATCGTAAGTTTTAACCTGTCACAGGACGGCGACGTGACTTTGTGACGTGGACCAACGGCCTCGTCGTACTAACGTCGTCGCTTCGTAAGCTCCCTAGTAAGAGCTGAATTGACGAATCCAGGAGATTGTCGAAAGCACAAAAAACACACCAAACATAGGTGAAATACAATGAAAGATAGGTTTAATGACGTAAAACGCTTAGTTTAGATAAGTCGAGATAGAAGAACCCAGAGGATTTACATTACTACAAGAAGTTGAAAAATCCCAAAGTTGATGAATCCAGAGGTTGAAGAAACCAGCTATTTAAGGATCCAGGTGAGCAAAGATACTACAAGATGAAATACACCACAAAAAAAGTGAAAAACGTCGTGCGATAGGTTTAATGACGTATAACGTGTGATGTAGAAAAGTCGAAACTGTAGAATCAAGGGATCCACTTTTCTACGAAAAGGGGTTGAAAATCCCGATATTGAAGAATCTAGAAGTTGATGATTCAAGAATCCAAATGATTTAAGTTGGTAAGCTCTTTGCCTTCCGTCACAAGGCCCCTAGTTCATTCCTTAGCTCTGTCGAGATTTTAACCTTTGTGTGACCTTCTCTTCTGCCAAAGCTCATTCGGCTTTCCATCCTTACGAGCTAAGTAAATGGGTACCGGCTTCTACTGGGTGCTAACCTGTAATGGATTAATGTCCCGTCCAGGAAGAGTAAAAATCTCTCACCTACTTAGCAATACAGAAACCGGATATAAGCAGCGGCTCCGATGAGCCAGGAAGGAATGAATCCAAAAGAACCATGCACGATACTAAAATTAGAGGTTAAAAATCCCGACACTGAAGAATCTAGACGTTGATGATTCAAGCGGTTGATGATCCAAACGAACCGCGATACTAGAAGAGGAAATACACCAAATAAAAGTAAGAAACAACGCAAGGTAGGTTTAATAACGTATAACGCTTTGTTAAGATAAGTCGAGATTTGAGAACCCAGAGGTTTTACGATACTACAAAAAGCGGTTGAAAATTCCAAAGTTGAAGAATCCAGTGGAAGAAGAAACCAGAGGTGTAAGAATCCAGACGAACAAAGCTACTTCAAAAAGAAATAATTATTCGTGGTTCCACGAACCAACTTTTGGGTTCCATTTATTTTTCTTTTTTCATTATTTTTCTTCATGTCGCGATTAGCGATTCGGTGCAGTGACTGTCATATTTGGGATTTGTCCCCGGTCCCACGCTGGCTTCAAGGGTTAAAATAACTAAATGCAACCTCGCTTTAGTCTCCACTCGTACCACGAGTAAAGGCTTAATGAGTCTCTTCTTAAAATAAAATAAAAGAACGACGTAAGGTAGGTTTATTGACGTGCAACGCATTACTGAGAAAAGTGGAAGCTGAAGAATCAAGAGGATCCACAATTCTACAAGAAGATGTTAAAAAATCCCGACATTGAAGAATCTAGAAGTTGAAGAATTTAGACAAACGAAGACACTACGAGAATAAACACACCAAATAAAAGTGAAAAATAAGGTACGATAAGCTGAAAGACGTAAAACACTTGACTTGTAAATTCTTTGTCTAATCCAAACAAGAAATAAATATAAGAACAGCTTACGCTCGCAAGCACTTAAACTATAAACAGTGAAAAGGGTAGAAAATACAATCTTGGATTTTCTAAGAAATACCTAACGTACGATGGATGGCATACGACGAAAAAAGATGAAATCAAAACGAATAAGAGGCTATGAGAAGATGGGTTGTCCACAACCACAACTGCTTAGCATACTTAGAATTTTAGCCCAAATTAAAGAAATATAGATTCACCTGGATACTATTTTAAAGGCATTAAGATGTTGAAGGGAAACGCAAAGAGAAACAAGTAGACTAGGTAGGATAGGGTGAAATAGATGACGGTGTAGGGTATGGAGGATATGCAGGTTGTAGTCTAGATAAAAGTTCAGCTGGGGGTGCACTCGCATTAGAATGCTGGTTTATTAATGTGGGAGTAATCTGACTGCTAGAAAGAGGCTGCAATGGCTTAATGCCTTTTTTCTTCATATATAGCAGAAATTGGTCGGGCACTTCCGCGAGAACGTCTTTAGCGAGCGCTTCTTGGGCGACACTTCCCTGACTCGACTGTAAAAAGTCTCGAAAAGGGACAAACTGGAACAGGAAAAAAAATGAAAAGAATTATAAGTGGTTAAAGGGTTATAAAGAATTATAAAGGGTCATAACTGAGAAACTTTTAAAATTGTTTCTGTATATCGTAAAACTCGCTACCAACTAGTTTAGGGCTTTGTCTAAGAGCTGCAAGTACTCGCATCTATTTCATATATTCGTCTTTAGTTTAAGTCACACTATAAACGTAGTGAGCTCAATGCATTATTTTGGTCGCCCAAAAAAGTTTGTCAGCTGTGCGTCGCATAAAAGCAAGTGAGGCCCGAAGGGAGGAAAATGAATATGTAGATATTTAGTATTTTGCAGGTTTTCCTCACAGACGCACAAATATTTCTCTGAACTCACCTGTACGATATCTCGCTCAGCATATCTTCCCCTCGAAGACAGCCGTACCACATCACCATCAAGTTCTTCCATTGCTAAAACACACAAAAAACAAAACCTATAATTCATTTTTTATATGGGGCTGTCTGAAATTGATTCTTTGACTATTTTATCCTTTTAGTGAGCTAGTTTTGAAAATATTTTTGAATAAGCTTGTAAATCCTAGTTTTCCTGATATTTAGAAAAGTCGAAAATTTTGCAATTTATATACGTAGTGCGCAATTAATTTTGTAGACATAGCAAAATTTGTCTGACTGATAAATTGCTACGACCTCCCCTTGCCTAATCATATTTCTTATCAATTCTTATTTTGAATTTATTTTTTTAGCAAAACATCAAGAATTCAGGCAGGCGATTCTTGATATTTAAGGACACATGCTCTTATGATTGGATTAGATCGACAGTTGTAAACTGAGAAGTATTAATAATTTTGGAGATCAATTTAATTAATTTCGTTTATTTTTTAAAAAAAATCCCTTAATCTTTGAATTTTAAGTGTTTCTCTCGAACGATCTTATTTGAAGTATCAAAACTGCGCAAGGATACCCTGAAAAAGAATATAAATTCGACCAAAGGAATATAGGGGGTGTATCCTTTCCGTAATTCGAATGAACACATGTCGATCAAAAAGAAAAAATAAAATGAAAAATATTGTCCATCGTGGGAATCAATATAAACAATTAAATATATTTCTCCGATTGTCTCACGATTCTTGTCGTTGAAAAATTTGGAATCGTCTGATTCAAAATCAGACTACACCCGAACAACATTAACAGCGATAGCAGAATCGATATACCTCACGCTTGGATGAACACCATACGGAAACACAGAGAACGAACCAATCACAGAGCTGGTAGGTCAGCCAATCAGGGAACTGTTACCAATTAACCTAACCCTAACCAATTACGGCACCGACCACCGAACGAGAAAATGCATATAACAAGCACTTCTCACAGTCTACCCCATCGCCCGATAAAGACCTGCAGGATGCAGTCGAACCGTTGCGGTCTTTTCTACGACAAGAATCGTGAAGCAATCGGAGAAATATATCTGATTCTTTATGCAAAAAGAACCAGTTTACCGTCAAACTCTGCTGGTCCTATCCCAACGATAATAATTGATACTGGAAGTGAGGCAGCCTGAAATGCGTAAACAAACGCTGATTTAAACACGAATTATGATGATGACAATGTCAAAGTTGATAATGAGTGTCACGATGAGAGAATTCTCATCCGTGGGTTATAAAGAATAAATACATAAACTGTGAAGTCAAGGAACTCAGAAAAATCTGAATTTTAGATGAGAATTGAATCAATGATCTTTTGAATTTTTGTGTTGTGAGTGCGTGGTACAGTCCTTCTGTGGCGTAAAAGACCCATTATAGTGACGTCACTCAACATATGAGTTCCCCTAGCTCAAAGGTAGAGTGTCTGACTAGTGTACCAAAGGGCGTGGGTTCGACTCCAATCAGGAGCTCAGATTTATCATGGGTTCCTTGTCTCCGTATGAGTTTCTTAATTTTTTATTTACTAAACATTGTATTGGTTATAAAGTTTTTTGAAAAATAGAAAACCTTGGATTCTTTATGTATTTTTATAGCTTAAAGTAATTTTAGTATCAGTCATAGAACAACACAAAAAGGAAGAAGGCAATTAACAACAACAACAACAACAACAATAATAATAATAATAATAATAATAACAACAAAGATAAATGAATTCATTGTAAATGTAATACGTACATTAACTATCGCCTCTTTGGTCTGAGCCATATCCGAGATTATTCCATCCGTCAATATTAATAACACGAAATACCTAGAATAGAGAGATACATGCGTCAGGTAATTTCAAATCGACACCGGCTTTGTTATTGCAATGCTCATTCAACTCTCAGAATATGGGTAAGTATTGGTAAGTATTAATGGAGCCGAAATTAATTGTAGAATTGCACACAATTTATGTATCCTGCTAATGAACAGTAACTGTTTTGCTATTTATTTCAGCAGCATTCTAGTTATGTCTGTTCAGATATCTATTTAGGAGGACGAGAAACAATGGCTCGTCAACATATACACGAGAGATGTAATGAAACATTTCCTGGTGAAAGGTATTTTCAAACATTTCAGTCTTTAAAACAGAAAGCAGAGGAACGCTGCGTTTCGAGTGTCGGAGCTTTGACAGAGAAACTGTCATTTAGACGACTATAATTTTAAAAGTTTTGATCGTCGACCTTTCGTCAGAAAGCTAATTCAAAAAGTTGTAACATTTAGGATCATCGCCATTAGTAGGGCAAGGAGCTGATTAAAATAAATAGAAATGTTACAATTTTGACTGATCTGCAGGTAGCTTAGCTAATCTTGACAGGCCAGTCTATTGAAACAGAACAGTTATATTACAGTACACGATTATATATTAAAAAAGAAAACTCAGAGTGAGTTGGTCCACAAATACAATACCTTCCACGGAATTCTTTCGTTGAAACGTCAGTTACGTATGATCAATACAATTTTAAACTCGAGTTATCTAAACTATTTTTTGCCAAAGTAGTTCAAAAATTCCAAAAAATAGTCAACAAATATCTTTTGCAGGTAAGTCAGCAAGACAGAAGAATTAAGAAAAGAACACTTGAACCACCAAGAGATAAAACAGAGACAAGAGAATTTCTACAAACATGCACTTACTCCTCTCCTGGCTTCTGCCTTGCTGAAGCAGCTGCCATCCTGTCAAGGAGTAAATGATTTGTGTTATTTTCTTTGGAAATCGTGACAGCAAGACGAAAACACGATCTTTATTCTAAAACATTTCTTACCTAGCTATGCTAGTAATCACAGGAGCAAAGTTGGTGGGGCCTGGGTCCAAATAAAATAAAATAAATTGACGTTATGCGAGAACATAAAAAGTGCACAAGAGAAAATAATATAACACTGATTCTAGCAGTTTTAATTACATGCATTCAATCTTTGTAACTTATACTCTTTGATATAAGAATCGAAAACTAAAATGCAACCATGTGATTAACAATATATATACACAGTATATTTGTGGCCCGAGTAGTATAATTTGCGCCCAAGTGCAGCAAGGCCAAATCGCCCAAAATATTTAACGTTTTTTGTAATAATCTCAACATGCGAGTACCTGAATTGACATGAACCGAAGAATACTTTAGCCACTATTTATCGAGACAAGAACCCGATGAGTATTTTATTTTGTTCGAAAACAAAAAATCAATTTCAAAAACCTCACATATTAAAAGAATGATAAGAAAACTGTACAAATGAAAAATACCTTTGATTTAAATTCAAAATAAATTTGTGAAAGCGAAGCAACAGCAAGCGCCTACAATCCCGCCAGAAACCGGCACTATAATGGTATCCTCGCGATCTTATTGGTTGAACGAGGCATCACAACACCACCGCAGCCAATAAAAATCAGAGCGGTAAGTACATTTGCAGCCCACACGTTTAGTTTTTGGAATGATTTGGAGAGGGCAGTTCATTATTTGGCCGCGCGTAGTGATGATAATTTCAATTTGTTATGCTTTTGTTCAACTCACTTATGAATTTGTAAATGCTTTTTCTAATCAATGTATTTTATCGAAATATTTTCAAAAGTGTCTGAAAAAGGTTTATGAACAAACCAAACGTCTTGCAAACGATTCACATCACAAAAAAGCAAGAGACAAAACTTACCATAAAGTCTAACAGTTTGTATGCTGTGATAGTATGCAGCCAAGACTCCATCTATTTTCTCACAGAAAGGGTTTTGGGCATTTCCATTCTAAAATAAGTAATGCTTTACTAAGAAATTCAGGTTCTGGGGAAAGTCTGTTATTGTATAATCAACAAAATAATAGTGGTAACTTTATGCTATGGTAGCGATCGCACTGAAAGAATGCAACAGTTGTGGGTTCTACCACAAAGTAAAATTTTAGAATTTTTCCAGTTGTGAAGGTGTTTCAGGATCAGTTACAAATGACATGGCAACCGCATCACACCTTTCCCTCTCCCCCTAATTAAAAACACTATTACTACTTTCTTTCAGCAATTCTCAGTTTAACTTGTAAAACTGATGTCAAAATAGAACAAAAATAACACGTAAAAACCTCGACGATATCAGGTGGGCTGAAAACTAAAAAATTGAAGATTTTGCTAAAACCTTTATAAAAAAAAGCGTTTTTCAAGGAATCCGCGAGCTGAACGAAAAATTCCAAGATTTTAGGAACTAAGAATATTTCCACGTTGAATGGGAATCCTGTCAGCTGAGAGTAATATCCTAAGTTTAAACACGCGGAGTTAAACGGAAAATCCCAAGATTTTAGGAACTAAAGATGTTTCCTGGTTGAGTGCGAATCCTGTCCCCGTATGAATAATATCTTAATCTTAACCAAGAATTTTTAAACAGAACAATGACACTATTCCAAAAGATCTTAACCATAGCAATAATGATAAATATTGAAAAAAACGGACAACTATTTTCAAAGACATGTTTCGGCATGCTTATGCCATTATTAGTTTTATTTTAATAGAATGATAAGTGATACGTGTTACAAGTATAAAATAGAAAATATCAATAAATTGTTTACAATATGACGTAATGCATTATAATACAATGAAACGGATATTAAAGAGTAAAGAAAGTATTAAAATGATGTAACTCTTTGTTAAGGTCAGGTTTATTCTTATTTATTTAAAAGGCTTCTTTAAGTTTAAGATCAACAGCGCTATTCGCCGAGACCAAGATACGAAAACAAGAAGGTGTGTACATGCCCTTGCATAAAGGAAATTGCGAAAAATGTTTAAAAATATGATACTAATGACACTATTATTACTATTATACGCGAGAGTATAATTGTTCAACAACAATTGAACGAATGCATTTGGGATATAAAATAGAAAAACCGGCTACGCACGAGGACCAAGAAGGTTATAATCACATCATATCCAAGAAGCATAACAGAGTAATTGTCTTATCAAGTTTATTACATTTTGAAAGATTGAATAGTAAGAAGTAATGAATTGTTTCCTTTCATTTAAACCTTCGCACCTCTGCATCTCTCGCTGTATGGCGTTTTAACATTGCCCAATTTAATAAATTATTAACTTGATACAGCCCAGTTAGTACTAACCAGAGCAAACTCGTGCGATACTACTCCCATAGGAGGAATTCTGGCACCAAATCCAAAGGCTGGAAAAAGCTTATCTCTGTGAAAACAACCAAAGTTACACAATTACATAGACCTTATAAATGAACCAATGGAAACTAATTTTTAGTAGCTCTTTTTTCATACATATTAAACTTACTTAAACAATTTGGGGTAACATATTATTTTAATGTTTTTCTGTTCAATAACAAGGCAAGTGGACTTGCAGAAAAAAACAAAAAAACAAAAAACAATAACCACTTATATGGATAATGTCTATGGCTGACAATGTTGAGGATAATGACGAAGACGATGCTGATGATGACGATGATAATTTCAATGGTGATGATGATGGCAACGACAACAATGATGATAATGACAATAAAAATGTTGGTGATGACTGGATATGATGTAACTTACGCGCAAACTATTTACAGATAGTAAGAACTTATGTGTCATACTGTTCACAGATAGTAAAAACGTACTTGTCATACAGTTCTCAGATAATAAGAAATTACGTGTCATACTGTTCGCAGATAGTTAGAACGTACGTGTCATACTGTTCGCAGACAGTTAGAACGTACGTGTCATACTGTTACTTACGTGTCATACTGTTCGCAGATAGTACCAACAGCCGTCAATGCTTTTACGTACAGATTAGGTTCGTACGGATTCACAAAATGGAGAGAAGTCGAAGAGCGAGGATCACCTGGGAACAGTTTAGAGATCCATCAGTAAAAGTCTTTACAACAGCAATCGAAAAACAATAAAGGGGTTTTCTTATTTTCAGTAAACAGGTTGAAGAAATTTGACGACTAGTTAGCAAGTAAAAGAAGAAAGTAATCAAAATTCTCAATGAGACGACTCACGGATACTGCGCCCAAAAAGAACCACAATTCAGACCAAAACAAGCATCCTCCACGAGATTCCGGCGTCTCAAAGAGTGAGAATGTTTACTGCTATTCCAGATTTCCCTCTGCTTTTCTCAGTTCGGCTTTAAATTTTTGAACGAATATGCATTAATAATAGCAAACAATAAAACCAATCCCCTAAATGGATCAAAGAATCGAACTCAAGTTTGCTTAAGCAGTAAAACTAAAGGAGAATATGTTTCCGTAAACTGGTAAACATTGCGGATCGAAACACTTTATATACAAACTAACCGCACAAAGCAAGCAGGAGGATCTAAAATAATAACCACTGTTTCACAAAATTTTATGCAATTGAGAAAGTCCCTGCTATAACTCACTGCTACTTGAACGGTGTATCCGCGAGTCAAAAAACGAAAGTTCTTTCAACTTCATTGTAATATGAACCGTTCCTATCACTAACCATATACACTAGATACAGTACTCTATGCAAAATAATCGATACACCATCCAATAAACACTTTTGATCGAAGAAGGAAACAATTTTTTGACGCGACTGATGGCATGTATTACAAATTATTACAGATTGCTAGAAAGGGAAAATCTTGAATGTTTTTATTCAGGAATTTTTAATCCTGAAACTTAATAACAAAATTCTGTATTTCTAGGAATCTTACAAGCCTTGTCCAAGCCTTATCTGTCTCAAAAACTAAAACAAAAACCGAGAGACTAATGGTACTGGCAGTGCCATAAAGTTTGAATTAATTGCAAATGTTTTGCGAGCTGAGCGATGTAATCTTGAGCAAACAGCTAGTGTGTATAAAATACCAGTTGTTAAAGATTTGTATACAAAAAATTGAATAAATCAGGTCAAGGAACCCAAAGCAGAGGAATAATCTATAGGATCAAAACTTCCTAAAGAAAAGGATAGAAATACATGAACTACTACTGTAGCAATACGCACGTTGTAGCGAATGTCTACCAGAAAACTGCATATCTACCAAAAGCGTATTTCCAACAAGGAAGAGGAGGAAATCCAACAAAGCCACCGACAGGATTTACAAGACTGAAAGCCAAATCATAACTGGACCAGGCTGGGTGCAAGAAAGATGGGAAGTGGGGAAACATGATAGTCCATCGACATCAGCTGAAAAGATGAAATAGAATAAAATAACCATGAGCCAGAACGAAGATCCACCTCATATTAGCAGAAGCTTGTCACAAGAGTATGTGAAACAGACGAAAGATAATTTCCAATAATATATAAATTAATAAAAACAACTGCAGTTTTCCACTTACCATTCGAAGCTGTGAAGTCTATGGCAACGGTGAAATTAATTTGAGTTCTGGAAATTTAAAGAGAGAGAGAGAGAGAGAAAAAAGAATCAGTCACCAAAACCTTGAACAACAATCCCAATCAATACAATCTTAGCCATGTTTTAGCCTGAGCTGAGTTAACAGCCTGGCGGGCTGGGCTGAAATGTTGTTGTGATTGTAAAAGGAAACTCGGTACTAGCTTGATTTAAAACTTTAGCGCATCAGAAGACATCTTTTCTGTAAAGCGCATATCAACCATGTCGTCCACTTCACATACCAAGCATGTGCAGATAATTAAATAGTTAGCCCGGATGAAATTTCTTTGCACTTGTATGGAAATTTTTGCCCGGTTTGTATGGGATTTATAAATAGTTCAGCTCGGCTTTGGTCTTTTGTGCTTGAATATGCAGCCAAGGCTGAAATTTGCTTTATATCTTTTAAGTGTGATTGACAAGCTTTAGTGAACGGGCCCAAGCTCATAATTAATCTAATTTCAGCCAAACCGGCGGAGCTAAGATCTTAGCCCAGTCTGAAACTGATTATGTAGTCAGGGCCTTTATATTCCACATGTGAATTGAAAACTCTAAATGGGAATGACGATGATTTAAGACATTGGACCAAAACTTCTTACCCTCCTCGTATGTAGTCCATAAATGTAGGTTGTTGTTCAACTTTACAGTGCATGAGATGAATCTGAGAAGGAAGAAAAACGACTACTCAAATATCTGTTGACTAATGCAATTTTCATTAATGTACATTAATCTATCTTTCTGTACTACTCACTATCTATCGCAAATACTGCAACCTGATTGGTTACCGTACTCACTAAATATCAGGTGATAGATAGTGTCTGCGGGATGAAAACAAGTAATTCAATATGGCGGCCCTTTCCTGCTTTTCAGAAGACGTTTCGGAAGAGGAATTTAACGCTCTTATTCAAAAAGCAAAACTAAAATACCAAGAAAACATGGTTTGAAAATTCTCAAAGGTAAGAAAAAAAAGAACCTGAAGTATCAATCTGACAGTTTCACTCGACGAATAGTCACTGGTGTATCATCAGCATTGGTTGTTTGAATATATTCAATAATTGCTTATCAAAAAAGATATTGTTCTTTTGTTTCTTCTTCAGAGATTTCTACTAAAACTCGCTCTCAATTTCTATCGCCAATCGATAGAAATTTCGAGCTCGTATTTCAATTATTAAGTATATATACACGCATGAAGGTGACATACCGCGGTACTATTAAAGTGCTCAATGGTTTGTGTCAAAGCTTGATACAAAGTTTAAAATGGATAAGGACTAAAACTTTAACTTAAGGTGTTTGGAATCGGCTTTACAGGTCCTTCATCAGAAAGTTTAAGTGCAATATCCGTTTGCAATCATTGCATTAAAACTTTCTGATGACGAGGCCGTAAAGCCAACTCCAGAAGCTTTAAGTCAACGTTTTAGTCCTGATTCATTTTAACTTTGTATATGTATGATTTTCAAAATAACGCAAACAGATTTAAATTTTACAGGCATGTTTCGGGAGTACAACTTTCATCGTCAGTTTGTACTCACAAAACATTTTTGTAAAATTCAAACTTGTGTTCATTACTTTGAAGAAAAAACTTGAAATCTTTTAGACCATTTGTATATGTATACATGACTAAAAGACTGTAACCAAAAGGTTACTAATTTGGCATGAACAATCGCTTAAATGCAACTATATAAGTAGAGCGAATAAAGAACAAAACTTAGAGCCAAACTTTTGTCACTATTCAGCGTTTCGCGTTGATAAAGGCAGGCA
>JANCMA020135175.1:0-14339 GCA_024336925.2 Zoanthus solanderi
CCCCCCCCACCCCACCTTCCCCGGTCCACTCTAATAACTCCCAGGGGCCATAAAAAAAGACGCATTGTGTCAAAAATTTATTTTTCTTTTGAGATCAATATTCTCATCTCCTGCAAGACTGACACTGTTGATTACGCAAGGATGTCAAGGAAATCAGGATATTCATTTTTTCAAAATAAATAAAGCATTAGGTAAATAGTCCCAGTTATTACAAACCCTTATTTGTTTTATGTACAATAATACATTCCATAATTCATAAAACCTCAGTAAATTTTCTTATCTAATTTAACAGTACTGTAATGGCGTATTGAACATTAAAGCCTGCTTCACACTAGCGACGTAAGCACATGCTCAAGGTGGTACGCATGCGCAAGAAAAAGGAAAATTCTGGTTTTATTGTTTGCCATGCGCTTACGTTTTGTTGCTTCACACTAGAAGATTTTTGACACAAGTGCAATCGCAAGCGCAAGACAAGCACAAGAAAAACAAAATTTTCCTTTTTCTTGCGCTTGCCATTACGTCGCTATTGTGAAGCAGGCTTTACAGTTCCAAAGATCGTTAGAAGAAGCAGATTTGTAACGCATTTGAGGATAAAACATTTGAGATATTTAGGAAATTTTATAGACATGTTTAGATCAATTATCCTCAGTTGCAAGTGAAAGTTACAATATATAGTATTAGTTATTTTAACGTTACAAAACAATAGTGTAAGAGTATCTACTACAACAGGCTGTCACGTACACATGACCAGGGATGGCTATAAATAGTTACTGATGGTGTGTAAACTACAGAAATGTTTTGTTTTTCTACATTGATCAGATTTTCTGTAAATATTTTAAACACCAGTAATTTATTGTAACTTCCAACTGAATATGATCTACCAAAACGTTCTTTGCAATACACCAAAATGAAAATCTTGTCCTGTTTCTCAAGCTTACGCCACTGATACAACCTACGCGCAGACCAGCCTCGTACCCAGGCTCATTTCACGCCCTGAAATTATGAGCTTGGGAACAAGGTCGCTCGCAGGCGTTCTTGTCACGGAGGCCAACCGGAACTAAATTATTAACAGATGTCGCGTACCTGAACACGTCATGCGGTCGTAGTCATCATCACGGAGGCCTACAAGCTGCTTTTTGCCTCCGTGTTGGTCTGTCAGAACTGCAAAGTTTTTTTTATCAAAGGAAAATGGCTTCAAGCACCGAACAAATCGTCAACAAATCTTTGTAAATAATTTACTTACAATTACTTTAACATTGACTTTTGCTCCAGGTTCTTGCCATATGTGTAACCAATTTTACAATTTAAAGTTTGTTTACGACGGAGCTCTTCAAAGTTAGTGTTCGCGCCTTTTTACCCTGCGTGCGTCCGTCATTGTGATACGCGCGCTGCTTAAGTAAAAAATTGGCGCCAAAAACGCCGTTCTCGATCCAGTCTACTCACGGAAAATAGACCTCCGTCGTGAAGAAATGTTCCGGTGGTTAAGCTCTCTATTTTTAAATGCTAATCAACGGGTATTCAATATTATATACAGTATCAAAATATATTGAAATAATTTTAATATATCTAATTCAAAACACAATAAACCCAATTCAGGCATTATCACACAAAAGTAATTCTCAAATCATCGTCTTCGTAAGTTCTGTACGAATCCATTTCCTGTCCCTCCTCATCCTGCCCAGTCCCGCGCGAAAAATTAGGATTTTCACTTAGATCTAAAGCTTGCTGGAAGGTACTCTTCGGCGTAAGGTTATCGGAATCAGCTATGAGTGTTCTTTCATAGACTGAAGGGGTCAGCGTATTATTTGGACTGCCATCGGGAGAGACTTCTGTCATTTGACTTGGGTCGGTTGAAACACTTCTTGGCAACTTGTTTTCCATATTACTAGTTTCTTTGAGCTCCGGGGTAGGTGGGGGAAAGTTTGCCATTTCTAAGTGGTGCAACGTTTCAGGGGGGGAGGGAGCGGGAGGGAGGGGGCTGAGTGTACGGTCAGTTACCGGAGACTCGCTGCCGCATGACTCAAACTGCAGTGAGCCGTCCACTGTGTTTTCACCTTCTAAGGCTGCTATAACAGAGCGCGACTCAGTGATAGGTCTTGGTCGGTTGCGTGTTTGATGTCTCGTAAGAGTTGTCTGAGGATCACGAGGCGGTGGCGTTGGTGCATTCGAGGAACTATTGACAAAAGAAGATTGCAAACTTGGCTGTGACAAATCATAAGCAGAGATAACGGCTTTGGTGTAAGGTGGTTCGACGCCAATGTCTCGGATCTTCCCAGTACTACGCGCTTGCCGAATACCCCCAAAACCCGGTGAACCACGACGAGGAATTCGTCCTAATGTATGGACGTCGTAAATTACAGCAGAACTTCTTGGTAATTTCTTTGAATCAAGTTCGTTCATTTTAAAAGTTTTTAATGCTGCTGGTGCACTTCTGTTAACATGTTTCTGCATTCCATGAGGTTTATTGCTCGCTATATAACTTCCTAAAGTATGTGTATTGTCCGTGTTTGCCCTTCCACGAAAACTGTTGGCATAGTTTGCATTTATTCCACGAATGGTATTCACAGTCACAGGTTGCGACGGCGAAAGGTTTGAATATGAGCGATCCAAGGATAGTTGTTCTTTAACAGAAGTTTCCTGTCCGTGGGTACGTAATTCGCGAGAGTGGTCGAATGTCTCTGGAATATGACTGGAACTTTCTTTACTAATAACACGTGATAGTTGATTGTGACCGTTGTGTAATTCACGGGTTCGCCTTAAATCTTGACATGAATCTGTGTTTGCGCGGCGACGAAAAGCATCGTTCTTAGCTTCTTCTGCTATGCAAGTGTTATGATAAGGTTGTGAAGACAGATACAAGTTGGTATCGGATCGGCTACCGCTAGGAAGATGATTTCTTGCATCCGTTCCAGAATCATATTCCTCTTGAAACACTGAGTCATAGATTTGACCAGCGCCCGATGAATCACGAGGAGATGAGGCTCTAGTACTACAACTACCGTCGCTCCCAGAACTGCTTTTGTAATGTCTAACACCTTCTGTTCCAACACACAGGTTCGACGAACCTTTCTTTTCCCAACTGTGAATATCATCACGCGAATCTACAACACCACTCTTCCTAGAGCTGGACGAACTGTTCATCCTTACTCTTGGATGACTGTCGAAGATAGATTCATCATTATCAGATCCAACACTTTTCTTGCACTCACTACTTTCGTTTAAAGGTCTGCTTCTTCTGTTAAATTGTGAAGTTAATTCGTGTATGAAGGATCCTGACGGTTGTGTTGAGGCAGGGGAAGACACTGTCTTTCTCACTACCGGACGAGCGTTTGACGAAGAAATCACCCCACTGCCAGAAGCATCACTTTTGCAAGTAGGAATTTTGAGAAAATCTGGAAGCTCCAGATTTCCACGAAGTTCACCGCGCTGGTCGTCCATGCGATGCCGCTGAGTTCTACTGATAAGCTCGAAGAACTCTGTTAAAGACAAAAGGAAACAAATACAAGGTAAATTACTTTTATAACTAGTAGTAATCAAAGATTAGGCAAGTGCGTTCGAGGCATTTGTATTTTGTTAAGAATTGACTGAATAAAGTAGCCGAATAAAAAAAGTTTGCGTTCTAGTTAGTTGGGGTTTTCGAAATTACTACAGTTTTGCTTACAATTTCATCATGTTCGATCACGACTAACATTTACGCAACAAAATTGAAAAGAACTTGTGGTAGCAATAAACAAATATTCTGGAAAACTAAATTTTGTTCATTTCGAGTACCCAGGCCTCAGCGACTTTAAACTGGCTTGCGATAACATGAAAGAGAGGCTTCGTTCCTAAAGACCCTGAAATACGATGGCATCGAGCTTTTTCTATATGTCTCTCTATATATATAGGCTCGAACGCAATTACACACAGGACAGATACCATGCAGGGTTCCTAAAAGTTTAGTCAAACTAGAAATACAGGAGTTTCTCCTATAATTTCCAAGTATATGGAGCTCACTCAAGATCTGGGAGGTAAAAGACAACAAATGCTATGAGTCTAACACATAATTATATTTTTTCTTGAGACAACAACAATTCCTTCATTTAAGAAATAAACCATTGTCTCCATGCCTTCAAAACCTGGTGAAAATCGAAGCGATAGTTTGGGAGAATTCGAGAGTAGATCAGTTAGAACCCGAGACAAAGTCGAGGGCTTTCACCGGCTACAGAGTTCTCAAATTTTACCGAGGTTTACACTAGGCTATGAAGAAGGGGGGAGAACATGTTTTATTTCTTTTAGAAAATTATTATTTTTCGACTGAACGATGAGAAAGACGATATACGAAGTGCGTATATACAGTTTCTTTCATGAAACTGTGAATTCTTATAACTTGGAGACAGCCAATCATATCGCTCAAGTCATTTTCGTGCTTCATAGCGCTTTGAAAACTTGCCGACCAATCAAAACGCACGTACTATCCATGCATTATAATTCATAAATCGAAGGTTCTGGTCGGCTGATAGTTAGTAGCGGTTATACTAGCTAGGGAACCAGAACTGTAATTTTATTAAAAAAATTTTGAATGAAGAGTATATTATAGGGGAAAAAGAGTAAGTCAAATGTATTCTGTGGATGCTCGTGGAGTGACCCGAACTCCCCCGGCTTTATACGACAAACAGGATTGGCTAAAAAAACGAAGGATTAAGAAATAATATTTTTCAGCGACTTTTCTGTTGTGGATTCTCCACTCGCAAAAAAGAAAAAGATGAATCCAGAACTCGCAAAGGTTAAAAATAATTTAATTATCTAAGTTGACCTTTTCTCTTAAGAAGTAATCCATTTACTTTACCTTTCACATCGTCAGACTTGAAGTTATCAATCCTTGATGACTTTCCTTGAAAAGGTTTTTCATTATCATTCATTTCACGTTTTTTTCTTCCAAAGAGACCAGAACTTTTCAACAGACTTTTGCCAAAGCTTGCAGAGCTTAAATTTCCACGGTTGAGCTCTGCAAGTGATTCATCGCTGCGAGAAGTCTTAAGTCCAGAGACCCAGACTCCTTCATTGTCAAAAAAGCCCCCGGCCATAGATTGTCTTCGTCCCCGCATGATCTCGTCAAAGACTGAATCATCAAATGCAAGCTTTCGGTTACTCGCACGGACACCTCGGGAAAAGAGATTTCTTGTACTCGACGTTGGGTTTGAAGTAACACTTTGCGATCGACCTGCGAAAGAGGGAACATTATACTAAATACATACAAAAATTTTAATAATGGAAACTATATTTAACTTTACAAATTAAAATTACAAATCCCAACTCAAAGAGGTATTAAATAGGCTACTTCAATAATAAACATACAAGTTATAAAACCACTTTTATAAAACATGCTCTAAAACATTATTATTTACAAACACACAGAGAATTCCAAATAAATGCCAAAATCTGTGTATTTGATCACTTTTCACTCCTACGACTATTGAGATAAATTATTTGCTAATTTACGAACACAACCGGGAGAGCAGGTAATTCTAAATGGTTATTAAAAGTTAATTTAATAATAGTGGTATATTTTATATATCTATGATAACAATAGTTTTTATACCTTGAAAAACCTCTTTTGTTTCTACAACCACGTGCTGATGCTCGAGTGATGCTACCGGAATACCGCTGTCCAGAGGTACTTCGCATTCAACCTAGAGGCACAGACATAACATTTAATAAACAGTTAAAAAGAGCGAGGAGGACTGGGCACCTTTTATCGCAAATGTATTTTTAGTTAGTCCAGCAAATACGCGAATGTAAAAAAACTAGATTTCCAAAATCAAAGGGAACTGTGAATGTGTCGTGGATACATTCAACTTGAATTATCTTGCAAATAGTTAAATTTCCTTTTACAGCAACACAATCCTGGATACGGTTTAAAGGATATTTTGATTCTAAACTTAAAAAAAAAACTTTTTTATGTGACTGTTCTTCAGCAGTTGTGTCATACAAGTTAATATGCTTCTCCAGTTGCTCGATAATTGCTGTATTTGCCATTACTTCGTTAAGTAAATAGAACAATTCAGGCATTATTTCGGAAAGTCGATATCAGTTGGTCTCACGTTGAATTATCGATTTTGTTTACATCTGAGTGAGTGACAAATTTACATATTTTGACCGAAAGCAATAGTCGTTGCTACACTTCGCGTATCCACGACTAAGAAAACAAAAAAAATTGTTACGAGAGAATAATCGAAGAATCACTTGAACGAAGAAATAGTTTTGGGATTGATGCCTATCTCGAACCAACACCACAGACCTCGGCATTGGTGTTTCTGGTTATGTGCTACTTCGTCAAGTTTAAAACATGCAAAAAAGCAATAAAAACAAGTGGAAAATTGTAACAAATAGACATAAAGCCACTTATCTAAATATGGGAATTGTGAACAATTTATTAGTAAATGATATTTGGAGTTTATGTTTTTGAGTAATTGCTAGATAGGTTTGTCGGGTTTGCACTTAATAAATCGAGTTTGGTTTAGTGTGTCTTTAGTCTTCAGTTCTGCGTTTTCTATACCCTTTGGTTTGGTTTTAAGTAGAAATGAAGAAATGATTAAAATTCGGATTTGATATAAAATTGTGGATTGGGTTTTCCCATTAAGGAAGAAGGTATAAATTAGGAACATCAGCAGCTTTCTCTTTGGAATTAGACCACGTTATGGAATAACGGTGAGGTTCAAATAATTAACATGCAGTAAACTTGTGTTTTGAACAAGTTTTCAACTGTTTTTACTGATAATTTTGCATTTGGTTTTCGGGTTTTATCAAAATCTATCGTGCCTTTTCTTGGTTTGTTATACACCCCAGGTCTCAAAACAAATTTTTGCACAAGTACTTTTGAATAGTTTTTGCTACTGGGCGTGCATGGTTGGCGCAGTTGGTAAGATCTCTGCCTTCCGACCACAAGGTCCCCAGTTCGATCACCGTATCTGCCGAGATTCGAACATTTGTGCGACCTTCTTTTCTGCCTAAGCTAACTCAGTTTTCCATCCTTCCGAGGTACGTGCTCAATCTGTTAGAAAAGCATTTTTTCTAACAAATTGTTCTCCCACACAGATAGTCTGAATATAGACAATAAATGTACTGGGTCTTGAGAGGCGCCGATCCCACACAGCACAATTTATGTTGATAAGTAAGATATCTTTTTGGATGGGCACTATTGCCACTACTATACCGAACTTGGTTTAGTTTCGCACGAATGTTTTCGAATAAGTTTAGATTAGAGGGTTTATGTTCTAGTTTGGTATGAGAATTTTTTAGATTAGAATTTTGACAGTATCAGCGCCTCATATGGTCTAGCGTACCAGGTGTATGACAACTTTATCGTAGGGAAAGCCGTGACGTCCAAGGATGGGCTCCACACAGCTGCGCACGTTCTGATCAGGACGTGCCTTGATGCCTAATATTGTCCCATTTGGAAGCTCCATCCTGTAGAAATTAAAACGAAACCAAAAGGATTAAGAACCTTCAAATGTTAAACCCTGTGATTAATTGTAAAGTGCTAAGAGCTTTAGGATAAGCACAACATAAATGCATTTAATATGCGACCTTCGTTTACTGTCCGAAACCTGCGCACGCGATTAGTGAAAATCGATCGCATGATTTATCATTATGAGTTGGCAACGTCACAACCGTTCTCTAATTTTATTAACGCGACATTTTTATGCGTTATTGAAAATGGCTGAGTCCGCAAGATTTGAAGAAGTACAATAAGACGAAACTTTAGATATTATAATTAACTCAATCCGAGAATGCATAACTTCTATAGACAACGTGGAGTGTTTCTGTTTTAAAAGTGAGCTTTTAAACTGCAATTTTGCGTTCATGTATAACGTAGCAAACAAAAACGCTTGATTTGCTTTGAACAGGTTTCTCGCAAAAGGTATTTTGAAGTTTCTGTAGTGTCGTAAAGTATATGAATTTTTGAAATTTCTTTATTTTAAGCTTTATTCAAATGCAACTACTTTGTTCAATCTTTTTGCTTCAAGTTGGTAAAATCATGTATGTATCGCGCTTTTGCAATGCAGTGAACTCAGATTAAATATCAAAGGGTCAGAGGCCGTTTCAGTTGATGTTTTGTTACAAACATAGACGCACTTACTGGCTTTGCCTCGTACAGCATATAAATTTCTCGTTCACCGTGTGACCAGCGCGTACGGCTATTTGTAAACAAAACACTCACAAAAGTTTCTAGCCCTTAAAATTTACCACGACTATCACGGCGCACAATCTGCAACAGCTTTACCAACCTAAAAAGAATGCGATGCTCTAGAATAACCTCCGAGCCCACCATGAGGGACATATCTTTCTCCAAGTCTACACTGCTTGCTACCTGCGGAAGAACATTTCAAAATCGTCACGTATTGCCTGGGATATGTAAAGGTCAGGCCAGCCCGTTGGGCCACGTGCACTTTTTGAAGCAGGATTGGGGATTTTGACAAGGCATCTGGGCACAATGGTGTGGCTTACAACGTCAGGGACTTGCCTCAAGTGAAGCACGTTTCCTTTTCCCAATGTTAATTTACTTACTTTCTGAGGGAAGGGAAGTTTGATAGATTAAAACCCCAACCTAGTAAATTCTTAAATTCTAGCTAAACCTTTACGCGCCTAGTGGCCCATGGAGCCGGCGCTTATCTCCGGTTTCTGCAGTGTTAAGCGGATGAGAGTCTTTGACTCCCCCTGGATGGGACACTAATCGATCCATTCCAGGTTAGCTCCCGCCCAGCAAACGCTTGTACGCATTTACCTACCTCGGAAGGTTGGAAAGCTAAGTTAGCTTTGGCGGAAAAGAAGGTCGCACAAATATTCGAATCTCGGCTAAGCCGAGAATCGGATCAGGGACCTTGTGGTTAGAAGGCAGAGATCTTACCAACTGCGCTAACTACGCAGACCCAAATGAGTTAAAATTACGGACGATAATTATCCTTTTTGTACATTCGCCGCCGAATAAGAACCAATTTTTTGACGATTTTGATTACTGAGTTATACATACATTAAGTCAGACGAGTAAATCAACTGAGGCCAGATATACTACAATAATTTAGTTTAGTTTTCCAAGCTATCACCCTGATCTAAGGCATCATCAGGGAATGAAGATGGAATCGTCATTGAAAGGAAGAGTATATCGGACGAGGTGTTAGGCTAGACAATAGAGGTTCAGCCGACAAAGGGACAAAGGCAGATATGTAAATGGTAGAAATAGTAACAATAGAAATTCAGCAATAAAAACATTTTATTATTATTGTTTACATGTGACATTCTGATCTACCACAATATCTATCTATCTATATATTACAGTGTGGGACGGACTGAACAGCACGTTATGCGATAAATTACAAAAATTACAAAACAGAGCTGCTAGGGCCATCACTAGAACAAGTTATAAAGAACTAAATTGGGATACGCTTACTGTCCGCCGCAAAAAGCAAACATAGGGGCGTGCGCAGGGAGGGTTCCAGGGGTTCCGGAACCCCCCTTTTCTTGGTAACAATGTTGATTTTTTCAGCATTTTTGCGATTTTTGTAACAGTTCTTTTTTTCTACTTTTCATTAATAGAAACTAAACCGTCACTTGACTTTAAAAGTAGCCAAAAAAATCATTTCCAGAATTCACTAGTCATGAATCTGCAAGCCAATCGGTCAGCGTGCAACATCATATTTTTCATCCTCTTTAAAACAAAGTTGGAATCCCCCCTCATAAACCCTCTGCGCACGCCCCTGGGGACCACAGAAGGTAAGCGATAGTGAAGCTTTCATTTATCCCGTGCGGGGATTCAACTTAAGAGCGCCCAAAGCGTGAATTAGTCGCATTTCTTTACTCTTGCGACAATCGTTACCGCCGTTGATGACAGAAAGACCAAATGCAACAAAATTAGAAATAGAATGATTAGAAGAATTAAAATGCCGAGAGATAAACGTTAAGTGTAGATAGTACAAATGTGCTAGTAGCTAACTTGAAGCCACGAATAGGGCATTATATATGGCCACGTTCGTAGCGGGCAGTAACCATTAAATCTATATAGCTACCATATCTTTTATCGTAAGGACAAGTTAGACGTCGTTTGCGGAAACAATTGCTTAATATTGATTGACTTTTAGTGTTCACCTCAAAGTGCTTTTTTTTTATTTTTTGTCCTTGAAGTGAAGTTAGCTTGCTCATTTCTGCTATTTTGTCGTTAGTGTGTAACTGACCAAAGAACAATTATCTATGACCCACCAGACTATAATAATATTCAAGTGAAACAGTAAGTGGTCCATTGCCTCTGTGATGATGACTGCAGCCCAGGTATTCGAGACGTCCTTCAGTATTTCGAAAAACTTTAATTTGGACAAACACTAAACACGCGTACTGTAACTGCTGACTGCATGCAGAGCCAGAAGTTGCATGCGTGCAAGTATGATAAGTAACGTGGAGCCACAAGAAGTGGGCACTAAGTCCATGTTGCATAATTGTTTTCAAGAAGGAATTACCGTAATTCAACCACAAATAATAGATATCTAAGCGTTAGTAAAGACACGCCTTCTAAATGCTATCTATGCTTGTGTTTAGATAGATAAATAGATAGACAGATTTATTTAAAGTGGAAAAACAACACTTAACTAAAAAGATATATACTTAACAGATGTTCACTACAATAAAATGAAATAAAAATTAAAATACAAAGTTAAAAATTCACTAGTCTGAAATAATATTTACAACTATTTACAATAATAGTATAGTACTATAACAATGATTAAAAATACCATGTAATTAGATTTTCATGTGGCAGACCTTGTTTGCAAAATCCTTAGTCCGAATAGCCAGTCCGGTAGTGCATTCCAAGTCCTTGATGCAAAGTAGCGAAAACACATTAGTCCATGCTCGGTGCTGTTAACTTTTCTCTTGTTAATTAATTTCATTACAGATGAGGGAGTACTGCCTTGAAAAATGCTGTTGATTATAATTAACACCATCATTAGCGTCCTCTAATGAGCTACTTGGTCCAATCCACTTTAACATTTTATCATAAGGAGTGGCCTTGTCCCTATAAACATATCTGAGCGCACGCTCGTTTACTTTCTCTAGCTTCTTGGTATTTCTTGCCCCACAATGATGTCATATCTAGCTACAATAATGGAAGTGGGGGAGAAGATAAGCTCGATACAAGGCTTCCTTTGTTTTACAAGGCAAAATATTCTTTAGCCTATTTGGAGCATTTACCTGCCCCCACCCCCCAAAGTACACATCTAATGTGAGAATCAACTTTTAACTTATTGTCTAAAGTAACACCGAACAACTTTATTTCCTGGGATGTGGGAATGGGCTCTTCGGCACATTCTATTTCAGTCATGACCTGTATTGCTTACTACCATAGCCTGATACTTGTCAGGTTGCCCAAACAATTCGATCCGTTGCAACTTTTGTACCACAAATTTATACGATTAAAGGTGTTTGTTTTTTATCCTAAGCTCATTGATATTTTCATTAACAGGTTCAATCGAACCTGGGTGGTCAACACCTTGCGAAGTTTGTGTTGACACAGATATAGAAGGAACAAGTTTCCCTATCTGTTTTGTTTTGAAATGCTAAACCTTTTGGTTCAAAGGTTCTCCGAAAGAAATCGAAATATTACATCATTCCATATTAATTAGGGTTGACATTTAGCTTGATATCTCTTGAAAAAACTGAAAGAAGCATAAAATATTTCCCATCAGAAATATTGGTATTGTTACAAGCTTCGTAAAAACTTACGACGTAAGGAGAACGCAATCCTAATCTGGAGTTGGATGGTCTCCCTGTGTTGTACAAGCCAAGAAATTTTGAGGTTTTTCGTTCGTGGACTGCCATTTGGACGCCCCTCTTGGTTTTTCCAGGGGCCAGTCTCGTTTTCTTATTTGGCCGAACTCGAACTCGTTTTCGTGGCTGTTGTTCTGGGCTGGGGCTGGTTAGTGTTTTGTCAGTCTCCTACTTGTTTTGGACATGTAGGACTTAAGGCCGGTACACACGAGAGAGCTTGCTCCTGCAACTCGCTCCCGCAACATGCTCCCGGAGCAAAACTCCCTCGTCTGTACCAACGATTTCATGCAAAAAAAAAACTGGTTAAATATGAGGAAGCAAGCTCCAGGAGCAAATCTGTTGCGATAGCGTGTTGCAGGAGCAAGCTCCCTCGTGGGTACCGGCCTTTAGAGATCCTTCGCTTTTTGTGTGAAAACACTCGTGGAATATAATTTGGAGACTATGGATCTAAACTTCGTTTCCCTGAAATAAGATGTTTACTACACTATTGTTTTTAGTCTGTTTCCAGCCGTTGCCTCGACTTATTGCCCTAATCCATGCCCTTCTAAGTTGCCTGTTTTCTATATTATAAGGTATTCGGTAAAAACTGCATTTGTCTCTTCCCTTCCTGTTAAAACAACTTGCGGCGCAACAGATATTTCCAGAGTGGAATCGCGAGCGTTTGTCCCGTCCAGCAAACTCTGTTTCTCACTGCCCTCCATATTGCGATAGAATGTGGCCCGTCAGCCTTTCTAAGCCTCGTCAATTATTAGGGCGGTTGTTAAGTTGCTTAAAAATATGTCCTAGAGTTCTCATAGGTTTAAATTCCGTCTTTATGTTTACTTTGTTTAACGGGTTTTTTTTTTAATTTTTTCTGATTTGCCTTTAATATAAAGGATTGTTGCAAAACGGACTGATTTATTCGATTGGTGACTTTCTTTATCTGATCGGTCTGAATTCAGTATTTTCTCACAGATGTACTTAATAAACTGTGGTGTATATCCGTTAATTTGAAGGTCTTTTCAGACCCTCTCCTTTTCATCAATCTTCCCTTGTTCAGTCGATGGTAAATTGGCCGCCCGATTCATTAGTGTTTGAACCACGGCTCTCTTGTGTTGTGCCGAGCTGTGTGAATCAAAAGCTAAATATTTGTTGGCATGAGTCGCTTTACGGTGCACGGTGACCTCCGTGCAGCTGATGTCTAGAAATACTGTTGTTGCACCTCGTTCACCTAAGGATGGCATTTCTATAGTAAACTATATGTGTTGGTCTATGGAATTCATGTGGTTGTGAAAGGTTTCAATGTCTTGAGGCAGGTATTGACGTCGTCCACGTATCGGCGCCACCATTTTGGCTTTACCGGTGAGAACTCGATTGCTTTCTTCCCACTTTCTTGCAAGGCTAGCTTGGCTATCACAGCACTGACCGGTGATCCCATAGTGCAGCCTGATATTTGATGGTAATGTTTTTCTTTGAAGATGAAATAGCTGTTATTGAGAACATATGTTAGTAGTTCAACAATTTGATCTTGAGTGAGGCTCGTGTGAGATTCCAGTTACTGGTTTCTTTTAACTTGTGCTTAAAAATGTCAAGAGCCATGTCCACGGATATTGAGATGAATAATGAAGTCATATCAAAGGAGAAAAATTATCTTGTCATCGGCTAACTGCTGGGATTGATAAAGTTAGATAATTCATTGGCATTTTTCACTGAATATTCTGTTTCCACTTCCAGGTGTTTTAAGAGAGAGGCGAGGTGCTTGGCTACTACGTAAGTTGGGGCTCCTATCAAACTGTTAATTGGTCTTAGTGGCATGTGTGACGCCGTGCCATTATCCGGTAGAACAAGGTGGTCTTTGTCCTCTTTTAATTCGAATTGTGGATCTTGGGTAAGCCATAGAATGCGGCTGGGGTGGAGTCATAAGCATTTCATCATTTTTAAACTTTTTGTTATGATAAAATTGTAAGCATTAAAACATCAAAGCAAGTTTCAACGGTTGCCTTACTCTACTTCTAGAAACTTGAGTTAAGTGCTAATTCTTTCTTTCTTTTATTTTCATTTTTTATTTTTTATTTATTTATTTTTTTTTTTTTTTTTTTTTGCCAAAAAACAGTTCCCGATCTTTGAACTACAAAACTCGAAAAACGGTTCGCATGACTTTTTTAGAGCTTCTGCTGACCACAATGCATTTTTTTTCTTACCGACTCCATGATGAAGAAACGTGTGACCAGCTTGGCACGCTTTGGTGATAACAACTATGATCGTTAATATATAAATCTTCATCTTGATCTGAAAAAGAAACCAAAATGAGCATTTTAATGAGTTATTAGAATAACTCATAGTAACAAAATGAATTATTATATACGCCGCTGTACAAACAAAGCGCCTATAACAATGATAGTTCTGGCCTTTTGGACCAATAAAAGGCTTATTAAGCTCTTTTACTCCGACGAAGGACTAACGTCCGAAACGTCAGTAAGTTTTCTTTTTTTATACGGTGTAGAATTTACATATTTATCACTAAATTGTTTCTTTAGAAACACCGACGCAGCTCACACTAGTTT
>JANCMA020135282.1:0-14338 GCA_024336925.2 Zoanthus solanderi
ACTCACTCACTCACTGCCTCACTCACTCACTCACTCACTCACTCACTGCCTCACTCACTCACTCACTCACTCACTGCCTCACTCACTCACTCACTCACTCACTTACTCACTCACTCACTCACTCACTGCCTCACTCACTCACTCACTCACTCACTCACTGCCTCACTCACTCACTCACTCACTCACTGCTTCACTCACTCACTCACTCACTCACTCACTGCCTCACTCACTCACTCACTCACTCACTCACTCACTATCCGTTTACGTCATTAGTTATTTTAAAGAAACAATACAGTGTAAACGTTTTATTTTCTATTTTTAGCACGCGCGCTTACTGTCGTTTTAACTTTCGCCTCGAAATCAACTAATAGTTTTGGATATCGCGAGTTATGGTAGCCAATCAGAGCGCGCGATGGCAATGATAATGAGTTGGAAGCAGGGTGGCCTAGGGGACTGGTACCGGGCTTGTTTGCAGTGGTCCTGGGTTCGAAACCTAGTATTAATTATTTTTATTTTTGTTTAATTTAGTGAAGGTGACAAAGTCAAAGCGTTTTTATAGTCAAAATGCATTTTGTAAAGAAAAACCGTTTTTTATTGATCATTTTGTTTTGCTATAAGTTGTGTGTTACGAGTACCTACCAGCGCCCTACAGCAACAACAGTAATATTTGTTTATTCACCATACAAATTTTTTTACAATACTACTGTACCTAGCACATTCATCATTCAAAGAAAAAGTTAAAAAGGTCAAGACATTACCACAAGAAATACAAACAGGGTTAAAAATGCCAGGGGCATATTACTCAGTGTTTTGGTAAGTTTAATTTCGTATACGAGAGCAAGAGTGTTGGTTTGGAGAAGGAGGATGTCTTGGGGCAAATCCGGCCACCGCTGTTTACGGGGATAAACCCGGATCAAAATTGGATTGATGATGATGATAATTTTACGAGCAAATTATTAAATCAGTCATTGTTGCCACTCCTTCTCAGGGTAAGTTGGCCAAAAACCCAAAAGCTGAATCCCAGAGTTAAAATTTAATTTTTTGCGCCAGTTTCAGGACTACTTTAATCTCTATGATCACGCAATGTTCACAAATCCTTTTTATTTTGATATTTGTGTAATTTTGTTTAACCCTTTCAGTGCCAGTTGTACTTTTAAATTCTCCCAACCTGAGCCCATACTTTTCATTGAACAAATTTGAGAGAATTTGACTTTTAATCTTCAGTAGTTGGCTTTGTTTAATCAATGCTCATTTTCTCATTACCAAATGTCATATTTTGTATGTGTTATATAAGGAGAAGTTGGTTGTTGATAATTGAATGGCACTGAAAGAGTTAATATTGTACATACAATTGCAGACCCGTTGGGAAGAAAGTAGAATGGAATGCTGGTACAACAACAGACACCCGCGGCTTCTGCTGAAGCCCCAAAAGGTTGAACGTGTGTTTGCGAGGCCGGAAATATTATATTTTATCGACATGGTCAGTGACGGGGAGATTGAGATGATAAAGGAAATGGTGAAGCCAAGGGTATGCAAACATGTGTTGTTACTGTTTATTCGTATATTTTATCAGCTTTTATCAAAAATACATTTCCAAATTGTCACAAAAGCAAGAAATAGATAACGTTTATGTATACATTAATATTATGTTTAAAGTTACAAGGAATGTTTTTACATTTTATTTGTCATCTTTAAATGGAATTGGAATTTTTTTTAAAGTTTGTTATGGTAATTTATCATAGCTTGGTAAAATGAATAATCAGAATTCCATATATTTAGAAGAAAACTTGGGCGAGATAAGACGAACTCTAAAGATTTTTGTTTTTAAGTGAGTTAAAGTCATGGTAAATTGATTCACCAAGGCAATTTCACTAAAAACTGCAAGATGGTTTTGCCGTGTCAGATAAAATTGTTTCCCTATTTTCCTGCCAATTTTCAAATTTAAGAAACTTCACTAAAATACTCATAATCTGTATATGGTGAATCTCGAGTATTTACTGAATCTACAGTGCTTATTACGGGATAATTTCCGTGCTGGAGCGTACTTATTTATGCTTGCAGTTTTATCCCATATATTACTATAGATGGTTTTCAATCACGTGACTTGTCGGCCATGTTGGTGTACAAAACAATAGCAAATTATAGCTCATGTTTTGCATTATAATAGAGTCAAATTCCCAAAAGACTTTTTTCTCTATTGTTCTGTACACCAACATGGCCGCTGTGACGTCAGCTGAAAACCATCTATTCATAAAGTTTAAGACAAAAAACCAAAACCCTAATGACCCGCATACAAATGTAAAGACCGAACCAGAAATGTGATTTTTCTGAGCCGTCGTCGTTCGCATTCCCGTCCTCGTTGCGGAAGGTCCCTAATGTCCCATGCGCGAAATTCGGACATACTACATGGTGTCGAGATTTTATGAAAAATGCTATCTTATACTCGTTGCAGCGAGGTCGCATTAAGCAACGGAACGAACCCACAGCAGATCTAATTACTGAAAAGGCAAACTAGAATTAAAGTTCTAGGCGCGCTGGAACCCTGGGTAGACTTTTGCTTTTTCAAATTGTATCCAGGATCCCTAGCGCACCATGTCACCGACTCACGTTCACGTCGTTCTTTGCCGTTCTGTTTTTTTAGAGGGGTAAGTTGGTTGGTATTTTCCGGCTAAATTTTCTTGGACTTTACGGTTTTAAAATAAGTACCCAGAATTAACTTACCCTGTGAGATAATTAAAGAGATCAAAAAGAAGTAGACTATACAGCGACAGCAGCTGTATCGTATCGGAAGGCCTAGTATCATGGTCAGTAAATACCCAGGATTAACTGTACCGTGTAGGGTAATTAGAGAGATAAAAAGACTACACAGCGACAGCAATCGTATCGTATCGGTAGGCTAACTGGTAGCAAGTTTTGTAATAGGGGAACAGTGGATATATAAGTTCCACAGCAGAAGATGGTGACCTCAAAATGTGGGCAAGTAGGAAACGCACTTCCGTACTTCTTAGGTTAATTGGAGATGTTTGCTTTGACATTCATTTTGAATTAATGGTTTCCAAGCGATATAAATTTCAGGCTTTATTCAGCGAATCTCTATTAATTCGATTTCTTTTATTTTGCCCTTAGTTCAAAAATACTCCCGACCAACAAAGATTCAATCGCTCATGAAAGAAAAAGACTTTCATCGAATGCTGGCTGCTCTACTTGGGGTAATCTTCCTGTTTCTTCTGATAGTCATAGTTCTTCTCTGTTCACAAAGGAAGAAAGAAAAACCCAACCCAAAGATACCGCATGTCAACTTTGAAGGTCACAAAACTGAATTGGACAACGAGCACTGTAAACCAGAGGCTGGCGTAATTGAAGAGAAAGGATACGTCATCATGCATTTTGGATACATCGTGGACTGCAAGGAACGCGACAACACTTTCACCGAAAGCAATCTGAAAGTCGACGAGAATAAAAATCAGAAAAATCACAAACTTAACGGTTTGAAAGAGCAGTTGCAAGAAGACACAATCATCCCCACGGACGTGAACACAGAATGCTCTTCAGAGAGTTTTGCCGATGCTTGTATTGTGCGACTATTATTGGAAGAAGTTAGTAAAACTATCTAATCCTGTAGTCAATATCTTAGCCTCAAAAGGCACAGCCATAGGAAGAACTGCCACGGGGAAGTCCAAACGTCGGTGGCAAACTAAGACAATACCTAAACCGAGCGATACGCTATTGTCATTGAGAATCGAAATAAGTTTCGAGATAAAGTTGCTGTATTCACAAATACCATGACACTTATCAATGCCAAAAACATAATCGTCGATGTTATCATCACTATCCTAATGGCCGTCATCATCATCATCTTCGCCAACCTCATGGCCGTCATCATCATTAACATCACAATCCTAATGGTCATCATAATCATCTACATCATCCTCATGGACGTCATCACCATAATCAGTTTAGTTCAGTTCATATCAGTTTATTTATTTCTTTACAATATTTACATTAGAGACACACACTATAGTGTGAGGACGCTAATAACAAAATAAATTTACAAAGATAAAAGCAACAACTACAAATTAATAAAACGGACAGCTATACCTGTGCGGATTAATAGATAAGGTTACGAAAAAGAGAGCAACACTATAATATACCTACTAATAAGTTTCTCTACGCTAGCATAATTATCTTGATCGTTGAGTGTTTGAAATAGCAGTTTTGTTCTCTCTCATAAAAATATGGTTTAAAGATTCCTTTAATTTTCTGGAATACTATTCCAGATTTTCGCTCCGATTCGCGCTAATGAATTTTTATGTTGATTTGTTCTAGAGTCATTGACATAGTAATTACTAGCGGTTAATGAGTGTGTAGAATAGTTATATATGCATCTTCACCAGCCTCAGTATCGTCATCATCATCATCATCAATATCATCGTCGTCGTTATCATCATCGTCGTCATCGTCATCATCATCGTCATCATCATCATTATCATCATCATTATTATTATCATCATCATCATTATCATCCTCTTGGCCGTTATCATTATTATAACTATCCTCATACCAACCTCCATCGTCGTCGTTTTTTATCATCATAAACGCCATAGCAATGGTTGCTATACTTTTCATTTGTATTCATTAATATCGTCATTTATTGGACTGGAAGTGCTTTCGTGTCAATGGTTTTGACTGCCTTTAAAACTGGCTGGTATACAAGTGCAATCATAACCTTTACTGAAAATGTTAAAAAGCTGTACAAGAAAGGTTTAAGACTGAGAAGGATTAACTCAAGTGCATACTTTACGAGTGCAAGAAAATCCACATAACTCTTGTTAAGGAATATTCTTTACTTCAAATTAAGCCGAGTACACTTTCTACCTAATCAATAATAAATTGAAATTTAATCTTTTCATATTCTAATCTAAGAAACCGATAATATTACTAAAATGTAACATATCTTTTATATACACAAGCCAATGTAATACAAGTCCTTACTACACCTCCTGTATCAGTCATATACATTAAATAACAACAACTCAGACAATATTCGCGGTCTAGTATCCAATTTAGGTAATAAAAGAAGCCGGAAGAAAAATCAGTCTTTAGTGGGATTCGACCCCATGACCTTCGCGATAACCAGCGACTCTTACCAAATTAGCTATGAAGAAAAAGTAATTCAGTTTTACTGGGTCCTTGAATGCCACTCAAAGGTGTTTATAGAATAATTTGGATAACACGTGCGTTTTAAGTGGTTAACAAATGTACTTTCATAGCACTATGAAGCATGAAAACTACGTGAGCAATGTGATTGGCTGTCTCCAAGTTGTGAGAATTTACAGCGTCATGAACGAAATTAAAGTATACAAACGCTTCGTATAGCGCCTTTCTCTTTGCTAAGACGGATAATAATGATTTGATAACAGAAATAAAACATGTTCTCCGTGCCTTCATAGCCTAGTGAAAACCGAGGTGAACGTTTGGGAGAATTCGAAAGCAGAACCTAAAAATGCCCTAATAAACACAAACTAAACTTCAGGTTGTCAGAGAGTTCATTGCTAGCCTTACAATCACCATAAATAACTGTTGACCAGCTCCTGTGCCGTGCGGTATATATAATAACTACTAGTTGTATTATGTAGAAAGGACATGAAAATATATTAAATGCGTTCGGCGTATGTATATAGAATGAAAGAAGAGAAAACAATTTTTAAGCCCTAGGCGGGAATCGAACCCCACATCTTCGGTTTACTAGTCCGACGTGTTAACCACTACACTACAAGGACTAACCACGCTGGAAACGCAGCCAGTTAACGTAATGTATGAGGTAACTGCAGGGATCCCAAGGCATTGTTTTCTCTAAGGATAAGTTGAACACCGTAAATTTGGGTACGCATAGAATTAATGAAATGATATGAAAGTATATTAAATATTAATATGAACCCCATCCTTATTTAGAGTGTTGTTTTGAACACTACTCAGTTAAAATAGCTTGAGGAGAAACTGTATATTGTCACAACTCACTGAAGAAATAAAACAAGAGCTAAAAAATGTTTAAATAAATATTTAACACTTGCATATTACAGTTTACACCAATTCAGAACAAGAGCATTTAAATGTCCGTACGGCAAGTTTCAGACCACATAAACCCCGGATGAATCACCAGCTGGAGAAGGAACTGGTTTTTCCTTCAGTTTACTAACAAGACTCTCAAGGTTCATTGCCATTTTCAAATCACCATCTACCTTCAAAGAACCCTGCATGTAGGCATCAAACGCAGAAAGTTGACCGTAAAATATCTTCTGCATATCTCTAGAGCTCATTTTCAAGGTGACATCCGGATTAGTTATTGGTCCTTCTGCACCCGTGATACGGCCACATCCAGTTTTCAAATCCAAAAACCAGGTACCGCCATTGTCTCCACTTATGTTAAACTGAAAGGTCCCTCCAACACGCCTTACAAGGTTCTCGTCTAGAACACCACGTAACAGTTGAACAAGTTCCGTTGGAGTCAGAAGCTGATTGGTTGATGAACTCGGAGCTCCAAAGGCAGGAAGGGGCGATTTTGATTTTTTTCCACCAAGGCCTGTAGAATAAACAACATAACTTGTCAAGCCGTTTCAATTTATAAAATGTTTTTTTGAATTAGTTTTAAAGTAGCCTGCGTAGCTGACTGTCTTGTACGAAAGCAAAGGAACTGGGGAGAGGACAAAAAAAATAGTGGAGAGGGGGAGGGGGAAGGGGAAAGACCGCCTGCCCGAAAACTAAGGTTTTACGAATTCTCCGTGCGCCAATGGACGGGAAATACTGATGGGCTCCTTGAATGTTAATCAATGTCTTTTCCCTTCCCCCTCCCCTCCCACCTCCACTAACTTTTTTTGTCCTCTCCCCAGTTTCTTTGTTTTTTGCGATCGTTCAACATGGCGGAATTTCGACTTTTTCCGCTTTCGCAAAAAACCGCCAGCTACGCAGGCTAGTTTTAAAGGAAACCCCGACTGTTGTGAAAATTGCGGTTAAGAGAACGCCCTGAACATAGAACCGACGGGGTTGAACGGCTATATAAAGCACTGAGGGGTACTCGTCGTTGATCGAGGTATTTTGCTAACCCGGAACGTTCACCGAACAGTAAAGAATCCTTTTAGTAAGGTGAAACAGATTTGTTATACCTCCCAACTCAAATGAATTTTCCGATTGGAAGAGAACGTTTCACGTGTCAAGGGTCAAAACTCCCAAGAGCGAACAAAACTCACCAACATCTTGGGGAAACGACGATCTAAACTTTCGATTCGGACGTGATCAGGTCGTGCACCTTTGAAACAGCGGCAAATGTGTATGCCAGCCGTGCCTAGCAAATAATTTTTACGCACTCATGGCAGCTAAAAGGTTCCAAACAAGAACTGAAGAAGAAGTTGAACAGCTTCTACGCGACAAAAGCTCAAAATCTACTAAGAAAGTTTTCAACGAAGTTTTAACATTTGTGATTTAAATTAACATTTATGATCTGTGACTTATTTCATACGCAAATTACTGGCATTTGTAACAATTTGCAATAAAGTCGTAAGCTGACATCCGTGCATTGTTCCATGTTGAGTTGGGACGTATAACAAAACAAGAGTTTTGTTAAAAATATTTAATTAAAACATCTTTCTTTAGTGATGCTATGCAGGGGCGGCAGAAGACAAAAATCCCAAGGGAGGGGAGCACTTCTAATTGGATTTACCCGATTATATGAAAATGTCCATCTAAAGTAGTATATACAGTAGAAAACGACCACGTCTCAGCTGTTGCAGACCATGTCATCTCTACCGGTCATAACATCAAATGAGACCATTTGGAAATCCTCGCTTCTGGAAAGTCTGACTTGCAGTGTAGAATTAAAGAAACTCTTTTGATCAATGACTTAAATCCCTTACTTAATGAAAACGTTGGTAATGAGAAGCTGCTTCCTTATTAATTTATACCGGAAGAATTAACTACCGGAAGTTTTTGTTAATACTTTTTTTAGCTTGTCACCAGTGCCTCTCTTTATTTTTTAAAAAACTCTGAGTAATAGTTTTAACCGTCACTTCTGAGGATGTATGTTGTAGCATACGAAATGTTAAGTTTATATTATATATTTTAAAACCATGCGTTGTCTATAGATGTTTGTAACCGCTGTTTGTTTTCTTTTCCTTCTGAAACAGAAATGGCCGAGGAACAAAAATATTTAGAAAACAAATTTTGTGGGGGCAAGGCAGTGCCCCCCGGCCCCCCACTTCCGTCCCCCCCTGTTATGTTGTTTTAATTTGGGCTTAGCTGAGATTTAAATAGGAGTGGAATAAATGAGTTGTGGTAGTAAAGAAGCACAACAAACCTGCCAATAAGCTAGCCAGAGCTGGATGTCCAAACGGTGAACGTTTTGAAACATCTTTAATGTTACTATCGCCAGTGCCTACTCCAGGGAACTGGAATGGCACTGGATTAGTTTTACTAGCATTTGGGTTGTTCGGGTCTCTTACAACCAAAATTTCTGAACTGCAGGCAGAACAAAAACAAACCATAAGAAAAAGGTTAAGTTAATTGCCAGGGTATTTGGGTAGCAGCCATTTTCACCAACCCTTGTTAGCCATATGGCATACAGCAGACCTCTCAACTCTCATTCATTTGAGCGTGAGACTCGCACATTCACTTTCACCGTAATAAAAAAAATAATTTAATCATTTATATTGCGCAGATTAACAAACAGTTTGATCAAATGCGCATTATTGAGGGTACTAAAAAAATACAAGATTTAAAACATAATTCAATTAAATATAAAAATAAGCTAAGAGCAATCCGACTAAAGCCTTAAAAATGCCTTGGCAAAAAAGTGCGCTTTAAGATGGCGTTTAAAATCATTTAAATTATGTTTTGCCTCGTAGCTCATCTGGAAGGAAGTTCCATAATCTAGGAGCTACAACTGAAAAAGCCCTATCACCTAGAGTCTTTTTTGTAATACCTCTAAGTAATGGTAAAAGCGCAATGCTTGTGGGATGTGGCAATGAAGATGAATACAAGTATAGATAGCACAAACGTGCTAGTAGCTAAGCTGAAGCTACTATTTTTCATGGTATTTTGAAGGGGTAAAAAGCTTACTACCGCCGTGGCCATAGTGCCTAATATAATGGCTTCAAGTTAGATACTAGCACGTATGTGCTATCTATGCCTAACAACACACTTTTGGATATCTACCCCATGACGACTTCACAATGCACAAAAGTGTTTTTTTAGTAATGGTATAGAGCACTGAACTGAAAATCATGGGCACGTAAATTAATACATGGTCTTAAGAATGGTTCTTATTCGTTAAATCTTGTCCTTGATCCAGGACACGACGCTGCTTCACGAAGTGCGTGTCCATTTCGAATGTTAGTTCGTAGATACTTAATTGTAAAGAGCTCAGTGTTGTAGACACGCTTTCACAATTCAAAGATTCTCAAACTACTGAAGCTGTTGATGAGTATGGCATTTGGGCAAAATGGACTAGACTTCGCACTGAAAATTGATAAGCTGCTTAGTAGCCAAGCTTAGTGGCAACAGTCACATGCATAAATTTTGCATATATTACCAACCTCCAGCTCGTGTGGTTTATTAAGAGCCACTTTACTCCTGGCTGAAGTTATAATGCTATGTACATGTTTGATAAAAAAAAAAGTTATATCTAGCAGTAATTAATAGTAGACTGACTTACAATTCCACTCGATCAACTTTTACTCCCCACTGACTGGCTACTTTGTTAACAACATCCTATAGGAATTACAGTATAATGAACATTTGTTTGATGAAGATGTGGGGTGGAGAACCTCAAACAAAGATTAAGGAAAACGAGGTTGAGATGGTTTGGTCATGTAAAATGTAGGGATGAGAATAGCATACTTAGGAGAAAGATGGAGGAGGAAGGTAGAAGGCCAGTAGGTAGGCCAAAACGACCTGGAGTAAGGTAGTGGAAGAAGACATGAGGAAGTTAAACATCACGGAAGATACTGTATACATATATGTAGTAGAAGATAGAAAACATTGGAGGTAACTCATAATTCGTCCAGCCCCAGGAGTGGAAAACTAAGGATGTTAAACGAAGAAGAAGAAGAAGATAACTGCACCTTGTAAATACTAAGACTAAGCCGTTAATATCAAACTGTTAAAAAAATGCATAAATCATGATAAAGATTTCCATGTACCTGAAAATATTCATTGATCCTTTGCTGTAGATCATCAACCTCTGTGGCCCTATCTTTGAAGTGCACAAAGAAATTGCTGACATCATCAACATGTGATATGTATACACCAACAGTTGAGCTGGAGTCAAAAGAATTGTATTTTAGTTCGTGGAAATTCTGTATGTCCAATAGTCAATCAATTAAAATTATTTTAATCTAAGTTGAAAATTACATAACTACAGTATAACTATATTGTGATTTGAACATAAATTTTAAAATAGTAACAAACACTATGGGAATTTATAACTTTGTTTTTGATCCACACCGTTAAGGTAAAACATGCCTCTGTGGTCAGATTGGCCACCAAACTCGGTATCTTCAATAGTAATATGAAAACTGTTCTGCTCTATGGCTGCGAAATGTGAACAACAATTAAGGCCAGTGAAAATTGATTTCATGTTTCTCGTCAGCCACTTTTAGAAAATTGGTGAGGAAATTGTTATTTTTCATTTTTCATTTATGTTCAATTTTAGATTAGTATGGCCGTTTTGAAGCCATTAGACTGTGACTTTAGTTTTAAGAAGCCTTGGTATTGAAGAATACAGAAAGTGTCCTTTAAGCTATAACAATACACCCGGGGACTGATTTCGTTCTGAGACTAAGAGTATCTACATGGTTTGTTATGTTACAAAATCACTTGTTAAAATTCCAAATGCAATGCTGAAGAATTCTAAAGAATCAGTTATTAACATGAAGCAAATGCAAGATTTAAGTCACATTTATTGGAAAAGGAAGGATATCTCTCCTTATAAATGTTTCTACACTGTGTTCAGCAGTCTAGTGCCATTTTATTGGCAACAAAAGTCTTTTTGGACCAAAATTTGTGACCAGAGCTTGATCAATCATTAGCTTCTCTTTTCAAAAAAAAAAATGAATATTGAAAATTTCCTATGTGGTAGCTAAATCCCATAGGGCACTGACGAGAAACAGGAAATCAATTTTCATTTGCCTGAGTCGACAACAAACAAGCTCCTGACCTTCCTCAGCTTGAGTGTTTACAATCTATACTCAAAATCAATTGAACTGACATAGTACCTTTTCTATTAAAACAAAACTGAAATTACACTTATTATCTGAATATTAATTAATCTACTCAATCAATCGTAATATATTACATTTATGCTTGCCTAATATATAAGGGATGATTTATTTTTTTACTTTATCTATTCATTTTTTTCTTTCCTCCGTCGCTCACTTTATTTTGTCATGATAACCTTGTTCCTTTTTTCTTTCCTTGTATTATTGTCTTTAGTTTTGTATTTTAAAAAAAAGATTCACAATAAAGAACAATTACTGTAGTTTATAATCTATACTCCCGACCTTATGCTGTAGCTTACCTATTTTTACTATTATCGTCTAAAGGCTACCTGTCTCGATTAGCCTTTATGGTTATACACAGGTTGCCTGCACTTAAATATTTGTTAACCTAATCTTTATGTAATTAGTGTTATGTTAATTATTGAGTGTTAATAAAGTGTTGTTGTTGTTGTTAAAAATGAAGAACTGAGGAAAAAGGCAGGACAAAAAATGTATAGGTGCAAATTCTATGTAACAAATGGGGATGGCTGAGGTACACGTTACAAAAACTACCAGATAACGTAACCAGACAAGCACTGAATTGGAATCTGCAGTAGGGCAAAAGAAACGGGGGACGATGACCAAAAGCCACACGGTGTAGATCAGCGGAGGACTAAGAATGCAAGCAAGAGGAAAATTATGAAGAGAACTCAAAAAGCTAGCAAGAAATCGAAGGAGGTGGGGATTACTTGTGTGTGACCTACTATCATGTGTAAAAGTACAAAGAGAACAGAGGGATGCTTGTGAATAATGACACTTCAATCATCAAACATGATCATACAAGAGCTACATACAAGACATAATGTGCTCAGAAAGAGCCAAATATGCATGTGTGTCACTTATCATTAATCCAATTTTGATCCGGGTTTATCCCCATAAACAAGGGTGGCCCATTTACCCCACTCTAACAGCAATCTCTCCAACCCCCACTCTCCATCTCGCCTGATTCATGGCATCCTCCTTCTCCAAACCAACACTCTTGCTCAACTTCTCCACTTGCGTCTTTCACATCTTCTTTGGTCGTCCTTGCTTTCTCTTGCCCTTCACTTCAAACTCCAACGTTTTTCTCAAAACATGCCCATCATCCCTCCTCAACACACGCCCATACCATCCACTCCATTCGCCTTGGCCATCTGAACCACTGTTTCCTTCAATCCCAACATCTCCATTAGGTCTTCTGTCCTCTTTTTCTCCATCAGTTTTGCACCACACATTGCTTTCACCATTACTCTCTCGGTCCTTCTCAAAATTACCATTTCATTTTCCCTCACACACCATGTCTCATTTCAATAAAACATCGCTGATCTGACACAACTCCAACAAACCATTCCTTTCGTCTTAAGCGAGAACCTTTTTTAATTCAGCAACTCCCTGAACTGCACCCACCCAATTCTTGCTGTTGCTGTCACAGCCGCCTTGCAACCACCACTTGCATTCACCTTATCCCCCAAATAACAGAAACCTCTCACTGTTTCCACCTCTTCACTCAACTCCTCCACTGGTTCTAGTAATCCATCATCAACTTGCTTGCATCTGCCCCATTCACTACCACTTTTGTCTTCCCGTTTCTCACATTCTCCATAACCACATCAACCACGATAGCAAAAACCAACAGCGACAACACGGATCCATGGTGCACAACAACTTTCACCTAAAACTCCTCGGACAACTCTGTGTTTGTCTAAAGGTGAAACCAAAGTCCGCACCCTACATCCCCCCCTCGGGGCCCATGGATTGAGGGTTTCCTTTGACTAGTGCATTACAGCCTCTGTACACTTTAAACAATAAAAAATCTTGAAGACTTCTTAGAATTATTAATCTAATTTACCACTGAAAAACCTACGCTGGGTACCAGACGCAACCTCGCTCCTAAAACAAAAAAAATTGAAACAAGCGTGCAGAGACCTGAAGTGAGCGAAGCAAAGGTTTACTCGCGATCCTACATACACACATACATATTTATTAATCCTTGTAGTGTTCACTGTACAGGATAATAAAAAGTCTTAGCCTTTTTATTCATTTTTCTTTATTTCAGGAGAGAGTCTAGGGTATGAAAAACCCTATATTGCACTAAAATCAAATAGTAATATACTTAGTAATAAAAATGTAAATTCTACACCGTAAAAACGAGCGAATACTTACTAAAAATACTTACTTTCTGTTGTCTGGTAATTTGAGGGATAACTTCGATGTAATTAACTTCAATTCCTGGCGGTAAGTATGTTCGGTCATAAAATGGCGATGTCTGTTTACTTGCTGTGGTGAAATCGTTTTCTCCCTCCACGACATGAAACAAGAAATGATAAATACCTGGTTCTAACTTTACCCGAGCTGAAAAGCAACCCCCGTCGTTATATTGTTCCAAAGCATAGCTGAAAAATGTCCGCGATTCCTCTTGTTCTTCAAAGTTATTACAATAAATTCCCTGTGCTTTGGAAACTAAGACGGCCACAGATTTTGTTGATTCTGTTGGACTCCAGGCGAAAAAGACAACTGATCGCGAATCCGAATCGCTACAATCTTTGCTTGGCAGAATACTTGTCATCCCTGTGTGTGTGTTTTGAGTAAAGTACGTATCAAATCTGCAGGCGAAGAAGAACTGGTCGTATAATTACAGATACGTTGGCTTCATATATTCTACAAATGGCTCATCCAATCAAACCGTTTGATACCCGAGCATTTAAAACAATATTGAGCAAGAAGTATCAAGTAGATATCATGAAGAGCGACAAGTCGGTGTCTTTCGAGTCTCGGCCCAGTCGCATGCAACCGCTACCTGAGTTGTCACGCAACGACCCTTAACGGCTGCGAATTCAAAGTTCACAAATTTCAAACTTTATTTATTACTTTTTACTTTGAAAAAATATTATAAAACGAAAACTTGTGATAGTTAATCAATCACAATTACAAAAGACAACTTTCCCAATCCATCACTCTCAGTTTAATATGTAACTACGGCGGGGCTAAAGTACAGGTCACAGGTCACAGGTTGCAGGTCACAGGTTACAGGTTACAGGTCACAGGTTACAGGT
>JANCMA020135383.1:0-24527 GCA_024336925.2 Zoanthus solanderi
TCAGTAAATCTTAAATCTAGGTATTTATATCATCAATTAGACTCTTTCTCTTCGCGTAAACAACTTAATTGGTATGAAATTTATTTGTATAATACTGTGATAAATTTATTCAACCGTTTTTTCTTAATTAAATAAATATTAGGAAAGAACGCGCGGGTTTTTATCTCAAGAGTCAGAATTCGTTTCACTACACTATACTGTATGTTTACATGATTGTTTGAACAAAACTTCTATTGCCTTGTAATTTATTGACTCTTTTAAAAAGTGAAATATTTTTGTTTGTCGTTTCATTTTGCGTCTGTTATTTGATCACATTTCTTGTTTGTCTTATTATACACACTTTTTTTATAAGAATCGTACTTTTTTTCCTGAGCCTCGCGATTCTTAAAATTTTGACATTTTGAGCCTTATTTAATTCTTAAAGAATTCTTAAATAAAAGTTTCAAAATAGGTCCTGATTTTGTCGAAGCAGTGAAACCAGAGTGGTCGAGTGATCGAGCCTCAGTATGATTCTTAAAAATGTCTTAAAAATTTCCGAAATCTGAGCCTCACGATTCTTATGAAATGGATTCTTATAAAAAAAAAAAGTGTGTATCACTATCAGTCGTCTGCACGCGCTGAGTAGAAGTTGCAACGGTATTAGATGTTTTAGTGATACCAAATATGAAACAGCTTTATTTGTGTAGGTTAATGAAAGTTTAGTCACTGAAAGTGTTGGTTGAAAGCTTTGCAAGGTAAACTCGTTGCCACACAACCTTGCAAAGCAATTTATAATACGGCAACAAAATAAACTCGACTGCAGTTGATGTACTGTTAAACGCAAATTTAAAGAACAACAATCCTAAAGTCTTTATACATTCCTTGTGCTAATTTGATAAATACTCGATTCAATTTTACAATTTTATTTTGGAAAAGCTATAAGGTTGTTCTCGTTCCTAATATTGCACAAGGCTATTAACAACAATGAGCATTGCAAACACTTTCAAATAAATTTTTGTTTCAGTGCTTAAAATGAAGTTTGCCGTATTATAACTAGGTACACAGGAACAAAGACAGACACAATGCAAATGCAAGCATAATAACTCAGCAGGATTTTAGCAAAGCTTATTTTCTGGAGATGCATCAACAAAAAACATGAATAACGGCTTAACCTTTTAAAAAACCACCCAGTCACATTGAAAACAATCCGTGGAAAAACGAGTCTGTAACACCCAAATATACAATTTTTCTCTTACTCTCTGCCGCAGGAAAGCTTGCAATATAACTCATCTGAAATTTAACTCTCATCACAATACTTCGAATCTTATAGATTTAAAGTCGATGCTCATTTCAACGTTATTTTTGCTCCACAATAACTGGTTCAAATGGAAGGTTGTTTAGTTCTTTTATCATCTATTTTAATGCATTTTAAAAGTTTTTTTTTTTTTTTTGTTCTTACAGTTTGAAATTAAACTCGGATTGTGTATTTTCGAGTTATTGCTAGTTATTATATTCCCCATAGAGAATACCCTTCTTAGCAATTGGCTCAAAAGTTGATAGCCCAGTTTACGCAGCCAGAGCCTTCAGTTTTAGTTTAGCACGAATAACTTTTGGTTCAGTAAGACGTTTGTTTCGGCCTAGTTTGGCATAAAAAGTAATTGAAACGTCAAATTCGTACTTTCGTTACGGCGATGAATCAACCTTTTAAGTTAGATATTAAATATTTTAAAACTACGATATATATTTTAAATATATATATATCATGTATATTTGTTGGAAAGAATTCTCATTTCAAAGGTTTCTAAGGAACGAAATCAACTCACAAAAAATGTAAGAAGCTTTTGGCAATAGTTCTGTCAATCTTGAGTGGAACTTACAAAATTCATTAAGGATGATTTGGGATTAGGGTTAAAAGTGTTTGCAAAGCCAACGTTAACTGACGTGTGCCAGCAAAATTATTCGCACATTTAAATCTCCATCTAAGCTTTGAAATAATGTTAACTAGCTCAGCTTTAATTATTATGTTTGCTAGCAAGTTCTGCCAATTGTCATTTAAATTGCATATTTCAAAAATACTGTTTTTTTGGACTAAATTGAGCCAATTCTGTTTACTAATTGTTTCTCTCAAATTACATTGTCACGGAAAAGGTGAGTGTACAAAAAATTCTTCTGCTTACTTTATTTTTTAGACCGAAGTTTAATGGTTAAATTATCAAACAAGTGATACTATCCTTCCTCAAAGTTGTGGATTCTTTTTTTTTCTCATAATATCGATAAACTCAAATTGTTTCAGTTAATATAGTGGTTGTTTCAAATGCAGAAACGAATTTGCTAAAAAAAACATTTTTACCAGTGACGGATCCTAAAAGTTGTTGGAAGTTTGACATTTTGAAAACAAGATGTTAAATTGTCGCTTTGACTCCAACCTATCTGTTGAATAATTCGTGAAAAATATATTTTCATGTGTGCTATAGGTACAAATTTACTGTTACACAACTCAACTCAACGTAAGGAGCTAACGTTTCGAGTGTTAGTCTTTCATCAGAGCAACTGTAATTTAGACAACTCGAGGTTATAATTTTTATGATCATCACCGTAAGCAATGTAAGGAGCTAACGTTTCGATTGTTAGTCTTTCATCAGAGCAACTGTAATTTAGACATGCAACTCAAGGTTGAAATGTTTATGATCATCACCGTAAGTAATGTAGGAGCTGACGTTTAGAGGTGTTATGCGAAACCGAGTGCTTCATTAGCTTCTCAATAAATCTCCTAGCTTTACAAGTGCATCTATAACGCGATAGTTGCACAAAGTCATCTATAAAACAGGGACCGTTTCTTTTAGAATAAGGTAAATTTCGTTACAAATTTTTCCATTTGATCTGGAAATTACACTGCAAAGTATTGAGTTGTTTTCTATCGTTTTGCACGGGCGAAATTTAGTATCTTTTAACAGAGAAAAAAAAATACATGTAAAAACAATGCGACAGCGGCTCTCGTGCAACCAAAGTTGTAGTAAATGGAAATTGATTCAGTTACAAACCAAGCCACTGAATGCACAATTTTTTTAGAGTTTCGTTTTATCTCGAGATACGGAGACTCAATCATGTGAAACGAGAAGTTTAATTATGCAGAAATGTAATTTAATTCACAAATTTCTCTAGAAAAAATTAAGCTAAATTGTCAAAAGTTCAAAACTGACTTTTCATCGTACTTAGACATCATATTTAACAAACAATAACTTGGACTAAATCGTTCTTCATAACATACTGCGTATTGTGAAAGGTTCCCGCATGAAACAAACAGTTACAAAAAAAAAACGGTTCATTCAGTGATTTGGCGGCGATTTTGCACCGAAGAAATAAGCGGAGCTGTGCCTGGCTGATGGTACATTTGTTAGTGATGGAGGCGCAAGTGTCACCAAATCTTTGGAGAGAAATTCACTGCAACAGTTTCCCAACAAAATTGCAATTTTTTGAATCTTAATATATTTTATATATTGTTTCACATAATATGAATCATATTCCAACTGGGGGGGCAGCTCTTCCCATCTCATTTTTTTTTCAGAAAACTTTTGAACGGATGAGAATTTTAACCTAGACTGAACTTTTTGACTTTTCCTAAAATTTATGAAGGTATAAGATGCTAACAAAATTTATTCAAAAAATAAAAAATGTTTCTGTGGAAACCGCAGTTTTGAGCATGCTTGTTAAAATTTTTATTTTTGAAATGTTTTCTTTGCAAGTTTTATTATGCTACCTATTTTTATTAATACATATCACCTAATACAAAGGAACGATGCTCTATTTTCATTTTTTGTTGCCTAGTAACCTTTAATAAGGCCTTAACAACTGTTGCTAAGGCAGCCCCAAAAGGTGGTTTTAGTGTAGTTGACATCAGTAAAAATAACGGAATTAGCAAACCTTTTATTCACAACTATTTACTACTTTCTTAGTTTTGAATTTTCGATTCAAATACTAGCACAATTCCGGTTGAAAAAAATTAGCCAATAATTTTTAAAAATATGCTGACGCCATAAAAGAGTTCTGCCGATGTCACCATTTCTAAATGTTATTTCTAAAGATATAGAGATCGCAAGTTGTATAACAAAATATAAGTCCGATTTAGAAGTTTGTTTAACTTTCTTCGACTTATAAAATTGCTAGTTCTAGGACATTTTGATGACGGCGGTCATGAAAAAAGTGTTGACCTCAGCGTCAGCGGTAGTTTCATCGACATAGCCTTAATGTTCCAGGAATAAAAAGGGGATGGGGGGGGGGGGGTTGAAACAATCCCCTTGCTTCGTAATGGATTCCCTTGAACCGGCCAGTGCTTTTAGAGTTAAGCAGCAGACCAGCGTTTCAAGTAGATTTTTATGAAAACGACACATTCAATAAATTCAAATCGTTTGATACAGAAACCAACATATTGAAGGCGCAATTGTCCTTTCGCGAGCCTACAAACTTGCTAGCGTTCTTGTCATAATTTAGTGCACGCTCGCGCCATCGCCCATGTATTTTTATAGATCCAAGTTCATGAAATACAAAGAGGGCGCACGAATTTGCCAGATTTATTATAAATAACTTTTAAAACATCATAAGATGATTTTTTATGAAAATGTAAACATGTCAAATTTTAATTTCAAAGTTATTTGCGAAAATATCACAAAATGTTCAGCAAATTACCACAGTAAGCTACAACAAGTAATTGGGTACAAAGTTAACTAATGATAAGTGCTCTAAGTCGCTGACAGACACAGATTAAGTTCAGAATCTCACAGATAACCCGTACCGGTATATTAAATTAACAGATAACCCGCGGGTTATACTCAGGAAAACATCTGCAAATGAGTCTTAATGTATTATGTAAGACAATTAATGACTGGATCTACTAATGTATATTTAATGTTTGGTTTCTAAAGTTTCGTTTAAACAATCGAGTTTTAACATTACACCAATTTTTAACAATTTGAGTATAAGTTTTCAACTGCAGGTTTGTTATAAAAATGTTCTAGTACTTTGTATTTTTAATCATCAATCGAAATCATTTATCGGGGCAAAGATAAATAATCACAGACAAAAGTAATGAAATATTAAAAACAGAAATTAAATGACTATTTGGATTCATACGATCAATTGTCAAAATAATATTATGGTTGTTTGAGCTGGCCTTACAACGCCATAAATCAGTAATATGCAACAGTTATAAGGTTAGAAAATGAAAAGTAGTAGGCGTGATATTATATTTTCCCAAAATTACTTAAAGTTGCTTGTTCAGTTTGATTTCAGGAGAACCATCATCTCAAGAACACCTCATCTGGTCCATAATGGTCTTGATCGTTCAACAAACAAAATAAGAGAGCACGCCCAACATGATGTATTCCGTGTACAATCGGTTGTTAAAAAAGGACATTTCAAGCCCCCAACTTTTATTTAACAATGAAAATCTCATACCCACTGCCTTGTTTCAAAAGAAAACACGAAGGTGTTAAACTAGTCCCAGATTTTTTCAGATGGTGGTCAATGAAACCATTTACAGCTTGTTTGCGTCAATATCAGGTGCGGTTCTTGTGTTTGGCGTTCTTGTAAATGGAGTGGTGTGTTCGACTTTCCTTGTGTACCGTTCACTGTTATCAAAAGAGAACATTTTGATATTCAGCATGGCTTTGAGCGACTTTCTATGCTGTGCTATTGCAGTTCCTACATCACTTATCTCGAATATAAAGAAAAAGTGGGTTTTCGGAGATGTTGGCTGTCAGATACACGCACTTGTAGTAACATGGTGTGGTCTGATTTCCATTACTCATTTTACGGCTTTATCTTTCATTCGATATCGGATATTAAATGCATTACCCGACAAGATACAAATGCACAGAGGGTTTGTTTATTGGGCTGTAGCACTTTGGGGATATTCCTTTATCTTCGCGATAGCACCTGTCCTTGGGTGGTCAAGATACGTAAAGGAGGGCATTGGCACAAGTTGTTCCGTTGACTGGAAAGCGTCGGTGTCTGACGTTAATGCTGTTTCATATACAGCGTCCCTATTTGTTGGCTGCTTCGTCGTGCCACTTGCAATAATCATTTTTTCTTTGTGCAAGATTTACAGAATCGTAAAAGAAATAACCGAAAAAGCAAAACATACTTGGGGACGCCAATCTGTGTTTGCTAAACAAACGGCTAAAGTCGAAACTAAAATGGCAATTCTTCTGTTCGCCATGGTTGTTGCATTTCTGGTTGCCTGGTTACCATATTCAACCGTATCACTTATTTGTGTATTTGGGGGATGCCATTGGGTTAGTCCTTTACTTGCGAGTGCACCAGCTTATCTTGCAAAGTCCTCAACTCTCTACAATCCAATTTTGTATTTTTTTATGTACAGACGGTTCCGTGTGAGGGTCTTAGGGCTGGCGAGGTCTGGAAGAGCGGTTTTCCGACGATCAAATATTCGTAGTACAGAAAGAACCACAGGTCAATTTAAAATGAGCAAAATAGAAATCGAAATTAAAACAACTTAAAGTTAAAATCTTCATGATCATCAGCCCTGATAAAGTAAAAGCAGGTGCGGATTAAGAAGACAACTCTGATAGTTAGCTCCTTAAACTTATTACGACCACGCGAGTATCATGAACATTTTTTAACTTAAGTTGTATCAGAGTTTCACGTAGTATCTACTCTCCTACGCTTTTCAAAACACCAGTAACATTTTTATTTAAATCAATCAACTAGTACTTTGTCATCAAAGACTTTGTTCTAAAGTTCTTAATTTGACTGTACCCGCTTTAAGAGAAATTCTAATCATCAAGTGCCGGATTTTGCAGAGCTTTTGAGAATCATTGTGGTTTCAAACTTATTAACTTAGGTACTGGCTTGGAACAATTTTTCTATTCAAGACATGTTATGCCACCGCAAATGCATTTTGGGAATTGTAACGAAACCATATCACAAACTTTTACCTTCCTAGCAGCAAACGAATATTATCAGTTAATGTTTTATTATCAAAAATACGGAAAACAAGGAATTGTCATTGCTTATTTCAATTCATTTAGCATTTGAGTGTTATTTCATTTTGAACCAGTTATTAATTTATTTAGCTTTGGTCATTTTTATCTCATCCGTGAATGAAGTGCGGGATGAGATATTCTGAAGGGGCTTAAGTGTCACTCTTGGTTCGGCTGTTATCACGACTTTTAGAACTGGGGAGAGCATCTTTCAATACAGCGATATCATAAATAGCGGATTTCGCCCAGGCTTTGCTTTTTTTCTTAGTGTGAATAAATTCTACTTTACAGTTACTGAATTCAATATTTGGCTATGGAATGGAACTATCGAATTGCAGATTATTTTCCAGCTATAATGCTACCTAAGACTTAATTCGAAAACTCAAACAAGATCGAGGTAAGTAAACATTCGAGCCTTCGTTTCTCAGGCCAGTAGATTTGAGGTTGTACAAAACATTTGAAGATCGGAAGGACGCTGTGACAGAACCGGAGTAAGCCGATCGTCGTGACTGTGGAATAGGATCTTGGCATTTTTGTTTTGTTTTTTTTGAATAATGGGCGATAAATCCTTTGAATTGGTAGACATATAGAAGCAAAATCAGATGCAGTTCCCGAGCTAGAAAAAAATTGCGTATCCCTGGAATTTCTACCTCAAATTCAGAAAACAAAAATTAATCTTGAATTTAAAAAAAAAATAGAACCACGTCATTGCATTTAAAATGAAATAGGTAAATGACCTAATCAAATTAAATTGGGAAATTAAATGTAGAATTGAAGAAAACTCTCTTTAAAATTTTTGATATCGTAGTCGCTATTGAAATTGTCAGCGGTATGGTATGACGTAAGTTACGATATTCAGAGTTTAAATATGGCAGTGTGTGCTTCAAAATCTTGATATATTTTTTGGGCGATATATGTCTTTCAGTTTTTTTTTAGCAATTAAAAGCCGCACAGTAACCATGTTTCTCCTCTTTTTAATCATTCTAGTATCGTAACCTACGTCATAAACAACCGCTGACATCACATATTGAGCCGCCAATCAAATCTTGTCGATTCGTTACAAAACATCAAACTTTTTTGAACTGCTCGGCTAACAGCTTGTTCCACTCTGCCAGTAAATGTTCAAACGAGGAAAAGTCAATTTTAGGGTTCAGTTCTCCTTTAAAATTAGATATAGATTTTGAGCTTTTCATCAACCCTTAGCAACTCCTAACCTGTTATAGCTAGTAATCTTTTTTCGATGTTTTGTTTTTCAGACATTGAAAAAGCTTGAGAGGGAATTTGAAATAGAGAGAGATTCTCTTAAGGCTTGTAACGGAATTTTGAAGGAAAGACTTCAAGCTTTAAAAAAGGACATCGAATCGAAAGATGGTAAACTTGATGCAACCAAGGATGTAATGCAAAATGTTTCCTCAGGAAAAATTATATCTCCACTAAATTGTAGGCTAACTTCAGTAGAAAAGACTGGCCAAATATCTCCTGTGTCAGTTGCAACACAAACTGCTTTTAGCCCAGTTAAGACCGAAGCTCCTACTTTCCTTGAAGACTTTTCGAATGCGAGTTTCCATTCTGAATCAACTGAGTCAACTCAGGAAGACGAAGATGTTGATATTGATGGTTGCGATGACGATGAGAAACACATTCAAGTTGATGTCGGTGACGAACTAGAAGAGAAGGAACAAATAATCAAAGTGGAAGAAAATCAAGAAGGCATAGTCGCCAGGAAATTGAAGGGGCGGGAGAAAAAACTGAAGAGCAACAACATGTGTAAACACAGTGAAAGTGTTGAAGGCGTTTCAGTGGTGAGAAATGGAGCATTACAAGATACGACTTTAAGAAGTAGGTCGATATTTGACGTAGATAGTAATGGCGAGACATCACAAGAAGAGTTTGATTATGAATCTTTTAAACCGAAGATACAGAGTTGTGCACGAGTAAGCTGTTGATTAAATGGCGCTTTTGTGGATTGGTGCGAGAGTAGTTTTCGTTTCTTTTGGAAGTCTGGCAGGCAGACACTTTGGCAAATGTTTGAGTTCTTTGCTGCTAGAGCTGGTTTGCTTTGTTGGTTCCTCATGTAAAGAGGCGGTTGGACAGCATTTGATCGAAACATATACGCGCCTTACTTCTTAGCGTGAAAAAGTGTAGCTGAAACTTTACTGAAGAAGTACAATTCTTGGTTTTCACACAATCCAAGAGACAAGAGGCAATAAGCATAGCGGCCGTGTTGGTGTCCCAAACAAAAGAAATCAAAATTATTTTGTTAAGAGAACACTAACATGGTCGCCATGCGTGACGTCAGGTGAAAACCCGCAATAGCAAATTATCGAACTTTTTCAAGATGCAATCCTGAAATGAGTTCAAACCTTTGATCTTTAAGGTTACAATCAAAGGTTTGTGGTTGAAGTCAAGAAGTACTTCATTTTTTGGACTGGGCTGATCAGTTTTTAGTGGTAATGTGATGTTATTGTTGTTAGTTTCAGAGGTTGAACACCTATTACTAGTAAGAAAATGTATCCAATTAGCCTGAGAAAAACCAAAATTTCTGTATTTAAAAGGAGCTTTGAGGTGTATGAAAACGGAACATTTTTTCCTTGCATAGATATATTAGACCTCATGGAGAGATGTAACTGAAGCTTGACTCTCTAACCAGCTGAGGTAAAATGTGCATATGCACCATACTTTGATTGAATGTGGTGGTAGGCTGGTTCTACGACCTTGTCGGTAATAAGTTTAGGAAAATTATCTAGATACTAAATTTAGAAAATATATTGATATCAATAACTATTGATATAGGAATAATTTTATTAATTATACAGTAAGAAATTTGTGGTAATAGAACAAGGTACTTGTAGACTTAATGAGTGGCATTTAATTATGATAAACTTCTTCAATGACTTTCTGGCAAAATTTCCATGTACACCTAAAGGTCTTGTGTTTCTTGATTTAAAAAAAATATTAATTTGTTTGTTCATTGTGAGTTGGAAGGAAATATTAATGCCTCGAAAAGTGAATTGAAATATGTGTGATGTTTCAACTGACCTTTGAGGCGTCCTCCAATTCATCCAGCATTTTCTGAAGACCTAATTGTGACTTTTGGTACAATCACCGTATACGGCTTTACTAGGATACACAATCCATGTTTTGTTGCATAAGTAACTAATATCTTTTCATCAGTATGATTCTTCCAAGAGACACAAGACATGAAATTGTTATTGAAAAAATTTAAAAACGAATTAAAACTGCATGATAGGTGATAGAAATACAGATGATATAATACTCCTCAAGTAGCTAATTTCTTTAAAAAGCTATTTAAGTTAGTCAGTAATTAGATCCAGCGAGTTACTTAGACAACTCAAGGTTAGAAATGTGATTATCGCTGTACGTACTTTGTTAGTTGATGTTTTGAGTGTAGTCATTCATCGGAGCATGTTTTCTGTTGCTTTGACGAAGGATTACTCAAGAGTCAGTACTCGTTTCATGTTTTTAAAAAAGTAGTCTTAATTAGTGTTATCAAAAGTCTTAGTTACTCTGCATGCCGTTGCTTAAATATAGGGCTAATACTCAAAGCGTTAGTTCCTTGCAATACATGCGACTTTCTATAGTTGTGTAAAATGCGCGTGGTTATAGGAGGCAACGAGGCTCGGTGGTGAGTTGGAGATTTGAATACTGAAGACCCTGGTTCGAATCCCCACCTGGGACTACGGAATGGATTTGTCCTCGGTGATTCCTAGGGCAAATTCTCCACAGTTAGTCAACTGGTTTGCCTCCTACCATTTGGGGTTCTTAACTTGGAAAAGAGAGAGGGGGGTTTAACATAACACTGAAAAGCTCCTTTAGGGGAGTTGTCATTAGATGTTAATAATTAAAATTTTACTTTTTGTAATAGCTTGTTAAAAGTGATATCCAGCTTATCGAGTAAGCCATTTAAGCCCTCTACACGCCAGTCGAATTTTTACTGGAAGAGTCCCGATCTCTTGTCAGCAAAGTTTGTTGGTATGCTTCACACTTCACACCGATTATTTATTAGGTTAATCGTTTATACAAATCTAGCTAAGTCCTTTACGAGCCAAGTGGCCAGTGAAGCCGGTACTTATCATTTATCAGGTTTGGCGAAAAAGAAGTCATAAATTTATAAATCTTTACAAATCGGGAACCTTGTTATTGGAAGGAAGAGATCTTAGTAGCCAAACGCCGTCTTTGTAAAAAGCTATTTATCATTATATAAGTTTAGCTTCAATAAGAGGTCCGCTCGTTATATTTTTATTTGGGAGCATCTCTTTAAACTATCAAACTCACTCACAAATTGTCTCATGGCCTATATTTGAGTGGCCATGTCCACTGGAGATGATAACATTTTGTCTTTCTTGCCCCAGTTGTATAAAAAGGTCTTTCAGTCGTATATCCACTACTATAACATTAAATAGCTTCGTACCATAAAGCCACCATCTTAAATCTTAATTGAAATAAGATCACATGAGAAATGCTGCTCTCGTGATTGGTCGAACCAAGTTATTTGTCACACACAGACCGTTAATTTATCCAACTTTATTGGATAGAAGTCGTTTATAAAAATTTTCAGAGAAAAATATATTTTCTATAATGTCGGGAACTTTCCATAAAAAATCTGGCTGATGTGTAGCGGGCTTTAGCTTGTTGTTAAGTTTTTTGCTTTGATAAATCCTATTCTCATTAACAAAGCATTTTTAACACGTGTGCGTTAGGAGTTCTGCTTTGCAAATATGCCAGAACTTCTGCACTCTCGGTGGTAAATGTAATTTTTTAACTTGCTATTAGAATAGACTATCTTTTAGAAAAAAAAAACTGTATAACTCAATACTAAACCGCTGCTGTTCTTGGGGCAGATTTTAAGCTATTCGCTTTGTATGGTGCTTGAATAGAAATTTAAATGAATAATATGAACTGATAGGTTCGATGTCACCCACTTTTTAGGGAATTTTGGCGAAGAATTATGTCCTTGAAATCTCAAAAATTATTGAAGTGTGGTATTTAAAACAGTTTATTGTCTTTAGCAAACAAATTTATATGATTAATTCAATTTTATATCTGGGAATGATTTAAGAATATAAAAGAAAAGATTCTGATTTAGGCAAAGTGTATATAAACGCGTTTCCAAAACGCTTATTGAGTGAAAGATTAAGCCAAGATGTTTTGTACGAAGGTAGCTCGTTTGAAATAGTTCAACTATACGTTCCCTATTAATAGGGACCTTACGCAATGAGGTCGGGAACGCGAACGACGTCTCAGAAAAATCACATTTGTGGTTCGCTCTTTACTTTTTGGTACGATTCTTTAGGGTTTTGTTTCTCTGTTTTAAACTTTGTAAATAGAAAAAATGATTTTAAAAATGTTTCTGCATGAAGCTAAACAAATACTGAGAAAGTTTTTGCTATTACGTCGTCGTAGTCTTAACAACTCCAAAAAAGGTCTTTTCACGTCCTAATTGTAGCGACAACTACGTGCAGGTGCTGAGCTTGATGCATTCCAACGTGCAGTTATTGTATTTACTATTGTTCTTTGCCGTCATCGTCGGCGTCGCCGTCCTCATTGCGTAAGGTCCCTAATAGTGGAGAGGGAACGACCTCAAACTTGGTTCTTAGATGCAATTTCCTTTGTTTCCGAGCTTTGTTCTTCTAGCTGTGCTTGAACTTGAGGAAGCAATGGCTTAGGCTTGGGTACAAGGTGTTTACTCGAAAGAGTTGTTTCTAAACATTTTAATAATTTTCTTATAGTTGTAAAAATATTTAACTCAACGCAAATAACACAATTTACACAAGGTAAGCAAAACACATTTATTTTATCGTCTTTATTGTGCATTTTGGAGACTATCTGTCAAAAAGAAAACAATTCTGGTGATAAGTTCAGTCAATAGAGACTGTTGCAATTCCTTAGCGAATGACGTAAGCTTTTGAACTGTTAGAGTTGGCCGCCTGTGTTTCCAGCAAAAAAAAAATGTGTTGCGTTGTTCAAAAAGTCCCAGACCTTGCATGAAACCGTAGGACATAGCAAAAGGCGCGGTTACCGTATTCAGATATTTCCTAAGGGAACGGTTGCGAGGTGGTGTCAGTTAAGTACAGTGTGCTTGTGAAAACAGGAAAACTCCATTTTGAGAAGGTATGGCTTACCCAGGTTATGGTGCTCCTCAACCAGGGGGTTATCCTGGAGGGGTAAGTTTGGAAGCCGCATTAAACAAGTGGCATTTTCAAAAAGGAACTGCGTTATGAATCGGAGCGAGCAGAAGAAAGTTGATTGTTCGAATCGAAAGCGTTCTTAGTTTGATTGTGAATTAGCTAGTGCTTCAACTGTTTACGGTGTTTCACCTGTTTGATACTGTACCGAGTGATTAGTTTTTTGACTGTGAAGTGTGAACTTAGAAACAGTTTAGATATCAATCCCTGTCCAGTTTTTTTGGTGCAGACCTTTGTCAGTAAGTTAATTAATTAGAAAAATTATATATTGATTAACATTTAACATTGTAAAAGTTCTACATTAGCAATCTAAGGTTATTGAAAGAAAAATAATTAAGTTATTAAAAATAGATATTATTTACTAATAACTGTACAATGAGAGATGGAGACAGGAGTGCAACTTAATGAGATATATTTTGGAACTGGAAATATTTTCATGGGCTGACGGCAGGCAAGGAAATGTTCGAGTGAAACGTGCTACAACAAAACTCTAGATCTAAAAACAACTTTAGAATCGAAGCCAAACCAATCTGCAACTTCAAGTAAAGCAAACATTAATTGATATAATCTGTAATTATTTTTATTTGATATTTTTAGCAATTGATAATCAAGTCTCAAATTGTTACATTTTAAACTAATAAATTTTTGTTTAACAATGAAAATATAGCCATTGTTTTTTAAAGAGTCATAATTTGTTTGTGCTTCTAGAGTATTACTGAAAATATAACTGTTGACGTATTTTCAGTCAAAATATAGCCTTTGCAGTAATTCCTATGAACATTGTATTATTCTCTTTTAAGAGGTTGTAGTTGAATCTCGGTGGTGGACTTTGCAATTCTTGCATCTGATTGGCTACTTTTATTATTAAATGTCTATTTGAAGTTGTCCTCTAGATGCAATATATAATTTTAAGGGGTTTGGGTTTAAGTGAAGGTACAGTATTTTCAATAAGTTCTTGTAAAAGTGAACTTGTTTCAGTACTTTTCATTTCATTACATGCAGTAATATGCAATGCTATATACTAAACCATAATTTCAAGACATATTGTTCCCATGGACTTTAAACCAATTAGACCAACCGACATACTGTTTTATCTTTATGGCCTATTTATTATATAGTACCATTTAAATGTTACAGTATTAAACATAACTGTTCAAAAGTTAAAGCTTTATTTTTGTGCTGGGTTTTGTGTAATACACTTTCTGTGTTTGTAAAGTACCCAGGTTTCCCCCCTCAGCCTCAAATGGATCCATTGTATGGATATTTTGCAAGTGTTGCAGGACAGGTAAGTAAAAAGAATTATCAACTAGAGCACAGAAAATTTGTAGTGTCAATCGTATGATTTAACAGACTGTGTTCACTTAGTGGGTGGCTCCACCTGAATTGTTCTTCAGTTGGTACAGGGTTTAATGGAGCCAAAACCAGTTGTAGAACTGCACACAATTTAGGTATGCTGCTGATGAACTGTAACTGTTTTGCTATTGTTTTCAGCAGCATTCTAATTATGTCTGTACAGATATCTATTTATTTATTTACTAGCCTCATTTGAAAATAGTTACAATGGATACTGTACATAAGTGTCCTGTTCAGTTTTATCCAAAGATAATATTTACTTATAAAAGTAACTGGAAGTAAGTGCCAACACAAAAATTGTTTAAAATGATTTAACTTTATTTCGTCCTTGTGCTTGTCCTGTCTGTGTGCTTGCTTTTTTATCTTAATCATACTTTGTGTTATATAGTGTTAAATAGCACGTCCTTTGGATATAATCAATCGTTATTTTAAAGGGAGCCCACGTCCGTATAAGCCTCTTGGTTTCTTGTGGGCTTCCTTTGCCTCCTTAAAGAGCAATTCCTAATGAATTTTGTACATGTATAAATTTGTGTAGCAAAAATACAATAAACTGAAACTGAAACTTACAGCTTTTGTACTGCTTTTTCTGGCTAATGATCACAAACCCATTTTGTTAGTTTTTTGTTATTACTGTATGTGTTATCATGATGGTAGTTTTATTACTAATCAATGGTAAATACTGTGTCCCTCTAGGATCAGCAGATAGATGCTGTTGAGTTACAGAACTGTTTGACATCATCAGGAATTTCAGGGACCTACCAACGTCAGTATTGTTTTTATTATTATTATTAATATTAATGTCATAGTTTTTAATTACAATATACAGTACAACGCTACAGAATTTAAATATTTAAGTTCTCCCATTCATTATAATTTATATAGCCATGACTGAATTCTTTAAGAGGCTAAAAAGTATTTGAAATGGTAAAAGATGAAATGAAAAAGTAAACAGTCAGAAATAGATTAACAGTGTAACTGGGACTAGATGATTAAGGTAAATGAAAAGAGGTTAAAATTTGGAAGGGTCTCAGTGGAATTGAAGAACTAAAAATATACTTTGAGCTAAAGAAGTTGATAAAAGATTATTAAGGACATTAATTTTATAGCAGAAGCACTGAAATATGTTTGCAAAATTATATAGTAATTTAACTCATAAATATAATAAATGCTATTTATTTTATTTCTTTTAAATTAATTTTAGTAATTAAACATATAATATCTAATTCATTAAAAACTTTAGACAATAATATTAAAACCAACTTTTTTTTTCTTTACAGCATTCAGCCTTGAGACATGCAGGTATGTAGCAATAAATGAAGAGAACATTTACATATTTTTTGTTAATTAACTATTAATTATTTATTAGGTTATTAGCAATGATGTTATAGAACAAAATTAATCATTATTTTGTACACAATTTTATTAATTGCAAAAGCCTGAAAAAATAGGGGCCAACAGGATAGGAACTTGTGACCTCAACAATAAAGATGCACATCCTTGCTAACTAGTACATAAGCTATTAACTAAATTGCATATGTACAGTTATATTAGTTGTGGGTTTTTTGTAATTATGTATAAAATGCCCTCCTCAACTTTAATTTTGTAAACAGTTACTCCAAAAAAGTAGACAGCTCTGAACAGAGATGAACCAGATGTGACACCCATCATCTCATGAACATTTTAAGGGATTGTATGTTAAGCAAAACAAGTGCAACTCCAAAACAATGTACTCTTACTTTTAATTAAAGCTCAACCTTAGCAGTGGAAAGAAAATAATTGATTGCAAGGATTTAGAAGAATTAATTTTATTGCAAAAATATAGCATCATTAATAATCTGACAAAATAGCCAAATTGTCAGACTTTTTATATCTGTTCCTCACATCAGGAAAAAGTAGCCAGCGATGAAACATGAAGTAGTGGGTGGAGCTCCAGCGGTTGCCGGCTTGTTCTAAAAGCACTGTATGGTGTAATTTTCATTTAAAGTTTTAAAAAATTGCTTCTTGTTTTCACCTTGAATGCATGATGGGAAATGACTTGTAGATCTTGTGATTTGCACTTCACATGACAGCTGTCATCTTGTCATGTTCTTCACATAACATCTGTCTTGTATTTCACATGAGTCCTTTTATTAACCATAGACTGTACACTTTGTTATCAGTAATAATTAATTATAACTACTGGCCTAAACGCTTGTTTTTCTCACCTGCAGGATAATGATTACAATGCTAGATGTATCCTTTGATTAAATTCTATTACCTTTTTGCTATGTTTACAATCATGCCAATTACAGTAGTTAAAGAATCTACTTATTGTTAATAAATATTTTAATGTTTTGTTATTTTAAATAGAAAGAAAACATAAATTAATCCACTATGTCTATAATAATTATATGAACATGTTTGAACTTTTGTGTGACTTTCTCCAGAAAAGGCAACTTTCCTGCTTTCCTGCCTACACGGTGTACAAGATCAGTAACATAGATGCAGAGCAAGTACATTAAACCTAAGATTGATTTGTGTCAAACATTCTCATCTGCTTACTGGCAACACTACAAAAACCAGATATACGGGCTGCTTCCATTGAACCAAGGGGGTTAAAAAAGGATTTGCGTAGCTGGCTCTAAAGGTTGTTGGGATGAATAATGAATGATTGTCATGAGGAAATAATTTGAATATGGTTGTCATTCTCTTTAATCATTGATCACAGAAGTAAGCTGTTGAGTATTTTAGCATTCATTGATAGATTCAATGTAAATTTATCATAGCTAGAATCAAAATTTTGACTGTGTAATATTGTTTTGTACATTTCTTGCTAATTTGTTAATGTTGGTACTGTATCTTGCAGTGGATCGAGAAAACAGTAAATATTACAATAGATTTATTTCAATAATCTTGAGTTACTGTATGTGTAGGGCTATTTCCTTTACTTGTGACACTTTAGAGAGACTACTCAGGAAAGATGGGATTCAATGAGTTTAAGGAATTGTGGGGTGCTCTCAACCAGTGGAAGGTATTATAATTATATTAAAATATGTACAATTTATATACATAAGATGAAAATTAATGATTTGTATACATAGTGTTGAGGATATCCTATAACACTTGTGATTTATGAATCACATGAAAATATTTAGTTTTTTCACATTATTTTCACAAAATATTCCAAATGTTGATCACTGTTTCCACAACAAATCATGGGTCACAGTTTATTAAATCTTTTTGTCAGCCATCACATATCTATAAGTAAAAAGGGCAATAAAAGCGCGTCACAATAAAAGTATAGGGTACCTTCAGTGCTACAAATATAATGTGACATGGAAAGTCTATATTAAAAGGGACCATCAGTGTAGCAGTTATTTAAAAAAAAAAAGTCAATGAATGCTAAAAATAAATGACATCATCATCATTTATTTTATACTAAACTACAGTGTCGGCATTGTCCACTTGAGTAAACTGCCATCAAGAAGTCTTGCCTGCTGCACTCTTCATGGCTAATCGAACGCCTGATCTCCATGCCTTTCTATCCTGCAGGTTCAATGAGGACAGTACACAGTTATTTGAAAATGCATTGTTTTGACAACTAGAGGACTTTTAAAAATATATATCTTCTAGTTTCAATAGCCAGAATGCAGGATTTGTGAATCCATGACACTGTGAAGGTAATAGTATTAAGCCATACTATTGGCAATAGATCACATTTTTAACTCAATAAGTCATGTTCCTCTGTAGACAACCTTCATGACATATGATAGAGATAGATCTGGTTCAGTTGAAGGCCATGAGATGCAACAGGCTCTAGGAAGCTTTGGTGAGTCAATATTAGAACATGCAACATTTGTGGTATTTTATTATTTTGAAATAATCAAATGAATATATTTAATATTTATTACAGATTATATTAGTTTAAATAGAAGTGTGGTTAAATTAATTCAATTTTGTTTTGATATTTTTGTTTGTAATATTAGGAAATGCAAAAGCCAAATGATCTCACTGGTATTTGTAGTACAATTCAATTTCCTGTTGTTGTTATTATTGTATGTATTTATTTCACTGACATGAATCACTGTTTTCTATTTTTTTAATAAAATATACTTTATTTCTAGGCTATAGATTTTCCCCCAATGCCGTTGGATCTATAATGAAGCGGTATTCGATTAATGGAAAAATCAAATTTGATGACTTTGTAGCATGTTGCATTCGTTTGAGGGCTTTAACAGGTGATTCACAAAATGTCATACATCGAACAGTGTTTAAGACTTGTATCAGTGTCAATGTTTTTTATCTGCTTTAGCAACTAGTTCCAAAATCTGTCAGTTTATAAGCAGATGTGTATGTTGTAGTTAATGTTTGATTTCAGATAAATTGTAATTTTGACAAGTTATATTTTTCTAACTAGTTAGTTAATTTTTTTAACGAGTTAGTATTTTTGTTTTTTTTAATCAAATGAAAGAAAAAATTTTGTCTTTTTGCTGTATTTCTTTATTTTTTTATTTTTGTCTCAACTTGTCTTCAACTTCTCCTAATCCTACACTGTAACTCCTTTTCCAACCTACACAGCACCCTCACCCCTACTATTGTACCCTCACCCGTACTATTGTACCCTCACCCGTACTATTGTACCCTCACCCCTACTATTGCACCCTCACCCCTACTATAGCACCCTCACCCATACTATTGTACCCTCACCCCCCAACTTTTGTACCCTCGCCCCCAACTATTGTACCACCACTCCCCAACTACTGTACCCCCACCCCAGCTATTGTACTCCCACCCTCCACACACTCCTCACAAAGAAGTTTTATTCATACTCGCCAAGATTTAAACCTTTATAGTCTGGATTTCAAGTTAATTCTCTCGCTCATATTTTCTGTTCACTCAACTTTTTCAGCCCTAGTAAAATCACCTACTGTAGTTTAAAAAATCGAACTAGTAACAAGTTTAAAAAAACTAAATATATATGTTAACTTTGGACCACAGAACTTTATCTATGATTTTAAGCTAAACCAGAAGTTACATATTAATTATTAAACAATGTGCAGAGGATGTAGGCAACTGATCTGACTATTTGAAAAAAGCAGTTATTAAGCAAACTTACTAATTAGGATTACTAATGAAGAGGTCAGAAGAAGATGTGGGGTGAAGAACCTTGATCACAGATTAAGGAAAACGAGGTTGAGATGATTTGGTTCTGTAAAACGTGGAGATGGAAATAACATACTTAAAGGATCTAGCGATGGAACTTGAAGTGAAAGGTAGAAGACCAGTAGGTAGGCCAAAGAAGACCTGGAGTAAGGTAGTGGAAGAAGACATGAAGAAGATAATAATTTATGTCAGAAGATAGAAAACAGTGGAGGCAACTCATATCACGTCTAACCCCAGGAGTGGGAAACTAGGGACAGTAAATGAAAATGATGATAATGATTATTATGATGAGTTATTAAGCAAACTATTCGTCAAATTTTGCATTGTCTGAGAGAAGCTGTATGTCATAAATCTTATTGTTGTGTTCTGTTGTTAAAATAGACATTTTATCTGACTACCACTGTAGTAAGTCCAATTGCCCTGGGTATTGTAACAAGTACAGCGTGCTTTCAGCTTCTATTTTACCATATGAATTATTCAGGTTACTCAAGATTCGGCAAGGATTCTGGTATCTTTTTTACCAGCCATAGAAAGTTTTATATGTTCATTGATCTCAACAACAGTTCTAATTAAACTATGACTCTTTCCTGATTTAGATCATTTCAGAAGACGTGACTCAGCACAGCAAGGATATGCAAACTTTCAGTACGATGATGTAAGTTGAGTTTCTACATAAGAACTGTATCGTTTTTTGGCAGTATAATTTGTAAGACACTTGTCAAATAATTTTTAACCAATTGTTGTCATTCGGGCATTAGGCAAAAGTGTGTTTGTTTGAAAGTTTTATTTTGTTCACCATAAGTAGCTCAACTAACAGAGAGCTATTTCTTGATCATAAAAGAAGCTGCATGCTTATGCAACCTACTGTACTGTACAAAAAGTGCATCTAATTGTAAGGAAAACACAAACTGAAAGTCTCTAATTCTTTAATATGCAATCTGAGTTTACTGCATTTCAGGGCACAATACATATAACTTCACAAATTTTAAGCCAGAATATTTCAACAATTAAGAATCTTTGAAATAAATACAGTAAGTACACAATTAAAATGGCGTTATAAATTCAACAAAATAGAAATCACAAAAATGCTGTACGTGAAGAAAGATTAAAAAATATAATTTTTAAAACTTAATGCAAATTTGTTAAAAGCTGAAACTCCAACTGTAAAAGAACATTTAACAAACAAACCAATGTCAATGATTGTAAATCCAGTATTCAGTAAATCTAGCAAAGGAGTAATAATTTTTAAAAAATTATTTTAACTCATATATTTAAAAGATTGAGTTTATCAAAGACTCGGCTATTTTCAGTTAACCACACTCTAAAGCATTGTGTGAACAATATGTGATCATAGTTGTGAAGATGGTGGGAGATAGGTCAAAATCATGTAATCGTTTTGACCAATTGTGCACGTAGCTTTTAAACAGTGAATGAATGTTGCATATTAAATAGAGTTTGGCAGTTGAAGAGGAAGTGAAAGAAATGTTATTGAAAGGTTGTTAAAGTTGAATGTCATTTGTTTGTTTTTTGCTGTGATCAAATGTTGTGTTGAACCAGTGTGAAGGCTAATAATACTGTTCTTTTTTTTTTGTACAGTTTATTCAAGTTTGTATGTACTGTTGAGATCCTGCATCAACACCTAGCCTTGCTTTTCGATTGACAACATAAGCACAGAAAAACTAGGACAATGGCAGTTTGAACTAAAAACTTCTCATGCTGTGTAAAAACTAAAAAGTAGATTGACCGTTAGAGTTTTGTTGTAGCATTTTCATCATCATCTGGGCCGGGTTGTTCAAAGGTGGGTTAAATTTAACCAAGGGTTCAGCAAAAATTACATCAGCAATTGTTTCTCTAAGGAAATTATTACGGTTCATATGAAATACAGCTCAGATTTTCCCAGGACAAAACTGGTTTAATCTCAAAGGTACAGGTCAAACCCGTCTTTGTAAGGTTAGAAACAAAACCACGGGTTACAAATTTGTCCCTAGGTTAGTGCTAATTGGCTTTTGAACAACTGGATCCTGGTAGTAGATATCTTGTTAACAGTTCATGTTTTTATGTATATATTTGAACTCAGTTTTAACTAATCTTACAACAGAATTAGTTTTGAGTGTTCAGCTTTTATTGATCATGAAAGTTGACACCGATGTCATAATGGTAGTGAATCTGGCCACGGTTGTTTTATTTCACCATGTATGTGTGCCCTCTATACTTGTAGTTACGTTTTCAGTGTAATCCCACAACATTTTAATATCTTTTAGTGTTGTAGAACATCATGTTATAGCTGTCACTTTTATGAATTTCTTGATTATTAGCATTGGTAATACGATAACTAGCAAATGTGATGCACAATTGTGAGAAGCAAGAAAACCATAACACAAAGACTTATATACAAGGTCTGTAGTTTGTAGGTTCAAGAGAATTAATATAATAAATTCTAGAAAAACAAATGCCTGTGTTGTGTTGCATGTATTGGATTAAATATTGCTAACCTCTAAAAGTTTTGATTATTGCAAATCAACCAGTAAAGATTGTTTTGCAGTGCTTGAAAACAATTTAACATTTAAAATTGACGGAACTAATTGTGAGTATTTACTGTGCTGTGCCATTCTAGGAACCAAAACAGAAAAGGATTTGTTTTAATGTCACTTTACTAGTGAACTATATTGCAAATCTTGCATTGCGATTGGCAACTTAACTAGGGGTCTAATTTTTAAAAATAGTCCTCTAGTTGCAAAATACGGAATATTTCTTTCAAAAATAAGTAGATTTTCAACAAGTTATTTTTAAACTTATTAATATCATCTTGGCTGCCTTGTCGAGTGATACCAACACAATTATACCTGTTGGCATTAAGATCTACAATAAATACTCCATTTGCAGCCTCATCCTTTCTGGACATCTTTCCACCTTCTGCCTCTGTTGTTACATCTCCAAACCAAAGTAACCTTCTTTTTCTCTATTTTACCTTCTATTAGTGTATTTCTACCTTCCTATTCATTTGAGACACTTTACTGCCAGCTCCTTACTCGAAACTCTTTTCTGCCACCTTACTGGACATTCTGTTTTGCCACCTCCTTACTAGATACTCTTTCCTGCCACCTCTCTGGATACACTTGCCTGTCACCTTACTAGAGAATCTTTCCTGCCACCTCACTGGAGATTCTATTGTACCACCTCCTTACTGGATATTTTTTCCTGTCGCCTCACTGGAGATTCTGTTGTGCCACCCCCTTACTGGATACTCTTTCCTGCCACCTCTCTGGATATACTTGCTTGTCATCTCACTGGAGATTCTGTTGTACCACCTTCTTACTGGATACTTTTTCCTGCCACCTCGCTGGAGATTCTGCTGTGCCACCTCTTTACTAGATACCTTTTCCTGCCACGGCACTGAAGACTGTTGTCTGTCACCTCGGTATTTGTTTCTCACATCTTTTCAGAATACATGGATGTATTCCCCAGTCTTTGCCGGTGGTTATGTTTCAGCTCAATACAACATCACTGATTTTACAGACACAGCTTAACAATCCAATATATCGCAAATACAAACTAGACTTTCTCACCAAGATCTGAGCCGTCGAGTGATTAAACATTAGCCTCTGGCTAGGTAGAATTTGGCAACCATTTCGATGGATAAAGTATTTATATATTTGTAATAAGGTGCAGAACCCCAGCACTCTTCCTTTTGCAGTCTTATGTTTTCATTTGTTCTCTTTGCTGTTTTTTCCTCTTGTTCAAGTTTCATAGTAAAAACACTATTGTAAAGGCCACAGGTTCAAATCCCATTGACAGTGCCGTAGGTAGTGTCCGGTAGGCAAATGTCCCTTTCCCCTAAATTTTAAACCTGAAGTACAATATTTTGATGTATCTTTGAAAAAGAACTAAGACGTTTCTTGTCTTTATTGTTCTTCAGAATGAAAAAGTGTTTTCTTTTTCTAAAATAAAATGATTTAAAATAGTACAGTTATACCATGGTCAGCTTTACACAAGGCAAGATCTAGATCTCCAGATAGCGGGTAAAATGTATACACACTTTATGATCGGCTACCCCAATTAAAACCTCAAATTCGGCAGATGAAATATTTTTCTCAAGCATTTTTATCATATTGCTTCTACTTCTTACACTTTTCATGGGCACATAGCCATTCAGTTCTCTGAGGAGGCTGCAGACTTGCCGAGAACAAAGCGTCTTTTAAAACAATTAAAATGGCCTCACAATGATTCAGATTAGTATCCAGTTAGAAAAAGTGTGACTTGTCAACACTTTCAGTACTCAAAAACTGGGGTGGTGGCACAAACAGGAGGATGACCCTTGCGTTTGACACTAGTGAGGCTGTGTGACCTTGTCTGATTGGTAAATTTTAGGTATTTGTATTTGATATATAGTCTGGAAAATGCAACAGTTGATTCTTTAACGTTAAAGTCCTTATACCACTTTTTTATCTTTTAGACTAAAAGTATTGTCATTTATGAACTCAGAATTCGAAAACCCAAAGAAAATTTCCGCAGCTAAGTATGCTATTTTATCAAAGAAAGCTAGGAATTTAAGTTTTGACCGAGCGACCGGGGACTGGTACCTGTGACGTAGCAGCAGTAAGACGTCCTTCAATGTCATTAGTGTTTTACAAGGAAAAACGTGACAAACAAAGTACTTAAAACTGAATTTCTCTGTTTTTCGCTGTGCTCTAAAACGGAAACGAAGAAATTGTCGTGTTGACAGTGTTAATATTCAATCGGAAGCTGTACAAGTACCTTCTTCTATGTCATCACATCAGGACTTCATAATGGAATGAATGCTCGGTCAAAAACGACAGCTGTCCCAAAACTGTCTTATTTGCACGTTTCCAAA
>JANCMA020135384.1:0-14337 GCA_024336925.2 Zoanthus solanderi
TTGAGTGGGGAGTCGGAAAGTTACTACAAATTACTACAATTTCCCGACTCCCCACTCAAGAGTTATCAATTCTCCTCTGTCCAGGCTCTGCTATACCATATATTGCATATATTTTCTCTATTATTCAATCATTACTCATCGTGAGTCTGGGCTACCTGTGTTTAATCCTAGTGGAAAAATGGCGACTGGTTTCACCAATATAACAGGAATTAAATCCCGCACAAGTAAATTGATAAACCACCATGGATTTTAGAGCATCAGGAGTAAGATCTTTAAAACTAAACATATTCTTGATTTTGAAAGTAGTAAAAACTAATTTTATATTAAGATCCATTACACAAAAACGTTTAAGCAATTGCCGTAGTTTGAGTTCTGGCCAATATTAAAAGGAAGTTTAAAATAGCGTGTATTGTTTTCACCATCAACGTTGCGGCTTTGCTGATCAGAAAACGTGTTAAAAAATATCTTGAAGGTTTTGTCAATGATGTGTGAAGGAAAGGAATTATGTTTGAGAGTGTCTGAAAGCTTAATAAAATGGTTGTGAAAACCGGAAGAAGTGTTGTTGATTTTAAAAGTTCTGTCAATCAGAGTTCGGATAAGGCTAATTTTATAACGGAACGGAGTAAAGCTAAAAAAATTGGTTAAGAGACCAGTGTAAGTTCTGTTATGAAAAACTGACAAAACACAGTCATGCGAAGAGTTGTCAACCAATATATCCAAAAAAGAAAGTTTACCGTCGTTCTGTTTCTCGAGAGTATTTTTGATGCTGGGATGCTGAGAACTAATAAATTCAAAGAATGACATAGCATCCTGCTCACTGTAGAAAACGCAAAAAGTGTCCAACATAACGCCTATAGATTAAAATATCAGCCTTGTTAACATTTTTTAGCCCATCGACCTGATCATAAATTTTGCCATTAAAAAGAAAATGAGTCTCGGATGTGGCAAATGCAAACAATTTCTTAAGGTTAGGTTATGTTTCAATTTCTGAATTTCAAATCAAAACATCCGACCTTAAGAAATTGTTTTCATTTGCCACATCCGAGACTCATTTTCTTTTTACTGGTAAATTTTATGATCAGGTCGATGGGGTAGCTATGGACTCTCCTTTAGCACCTATTTTAGCTAATCTTTTTCTTGAGAAGAAACATGGCTAAATAATTTTAACAAGGCTGACAATTTAATCTATGGGCGTTAGGTTGATGACACTTTTTGCGTTTAAATATGAACAAAAAATATTTAAAATGATAAATCAAGGGGTGCTCGTGAGATAAGAATGTTTCTTTTATATATAAGTCATCGGAGATTATAGATACTATTTATGTTTTTTTGTTTCCCCATGACGAGCTTTGGCCGTGAAATAAAATCCTCGGAGGAGGTCTTTATCAATTTTGTAGGCGTTAAGATACGCCAATCATGATGTTAGCAAAGGTGTTATGTTTGTGATTTGTGTCTGTCACGCTTTAATTAGCTACCGTGAATATTGTTATTGATGACAAACAACTGAAGTAAAGTTAGAAATTACATAAGAAGGAAATTAATAGATATAGAAAATTCTTATAACTTATAACTGCTATTTATAAAGGTGGCAAGGCTTGTGATCCTAGTAATTATAGGCCAATAGCTATCATATCTTCATTTAGTAAAGTGTTAGAAAAATTAGTCTATTCTCAACTTGTACATTTTCATACCAGCACCAATTTGGCTTTAGGAAGGGCCAACCCACTGAGCATGCTATTCTAGAAACTGTTGAGTACCTTAAGAATGCCCTTGATCAAAATATGCTGACATTTAGACTTTTCAAAAGCCTTTGACACCATTGATCATAAAATTTTGCTTCAAAAGATGTATACATATGGTGTTCGGGGGACTCCACTTAACTGGTTTTCAAGTTATGTGAATGGACGCAAACAGTATGTAAAACTTGACAACATAGAATCGTCTCTCCAATCAATCACTTGTGGTGTGGCTCAGGGATCTACACTTGGCCCATTACTGTTGAACTTACCAATGTTTTAAAATATTGCAATGCAAATAAGTTATCTATCGACTTTAAGAAAACAAACTTTATGCTGATCGCATCCCCAAGACGAAAAGCATCTATTAACATAACAGCACATGATATCACTCAAAAAAGCCACATCAAATATTTAGGTATATTTATTGATTAACATCGAAATGGATGCACAAATTCAACATGTTAATAGCTGTCTATCAAAAAACCCTGGGATATTAAAAAAACTGCGTTATTATCTTCCTCTCAATACACTTAGGCATCTTTATTACAGTTTCATTTATCCCTATATCTCCCATGGCTTGATGAGTTGGGGTACTGCATGTCAAACACACCTCAAATCGGTTAAAACTAAAATTAACAAATTTATCAAATCTATTTTTTTTGCCTCATATTTTGAGAATGCATGTAGATATTACAAACTGCTTGAAATACACAAACTCGACAATGTGTAAAATATTAAAATAGCCACTCTTATATATGAGATTAAGCACCGTCCCCAGCCGAATCCTCTGCCCTTCACAATCTGATTGTCCCAACTTCTGAGATCCACACATATAATACTCGATATGCTTTAAAAGGAAACTTACACAGACCAGCTTCGATCAAAACAAATTATGGACTTACTCGATTCAGATCTATAGCTTGTAGAATTTGGGAAACAGTCCCTTATAGTATCAAAACTCTTCTGCCGTTTAAATCTTTTGTTACTCATTATAAGAAACACCTCATTGACAGCCAATATTTTTTTTCCTCTTTGAAAATAGTTCAGATAATGAAAAATTTATAATTACAAATATCAAGAAAAACAAGTAAAAACTAAATATTTTTGTTTCAAAGAAAATTTATATATTGAATATTGTACTGTATCAAATGTAAATATATCTGTTAGTCTCTATATTTTCACGTGGTAGTGGCCATCTCGAAAGTCTTGTACTACTATGGCCACTACGCACTTTACCCTGTATCTTGTTCAGTTATTCTTGTTCTTTTAAATTTCAAGTCCATTGTTAAAATGTTCTTTGTGTAATTGTTAACCTAATATGTGCGAATAAACTGAACTGAACTGTTTTGTGCATTTGGTATTGCTAAATACGTTGATGAATTAATTCAAAATACAATTATTTTCCATGTAGTTTCTTCCAAAAACATCATATAGTAACACTTAGTAACACTCAGACATAAAAACTAAAATTGGTTCGCAAATGACTGGCCTTTAAAAAACCTTAGTAACAGATAAACAAAATTTTACGTTTATGACGGTTAAAAGTATCGGTATTTCTATTTCCTGAAACAGTTTTGAATTACTATCAAAGGATTTTTTACTTACAACTATCTATAGCACTCACTCAATATCCAGACATTTTTTATATTGACTTTGTTTTATTAAAACATATATTTTTTCTACATTTTTTTAATTTTTCCTAAAGAGACACTAAAATAGTTCTTTTCTGTTATTTAATATCAGCAACTCTGCTGATGCTTATGAACCTTTTCCTTCAGAAACTTATTCTCGAAAAACTGAGGGTGTGAATTTGCGCCCAAAAAACACGCAGGGAAAAATTCCCACAGATGTGCAGCTTAAAATAGCAAAGTATTTCTGCTGCTTGAGGCAACCCAATAAAATATCGAAGTATATGAAAAGTTCCCTTCAGCTAGAAACTTAATCTACACTCTTTTTTTTGAAAACTGGCCAAAATTTAAGAACATGCTAAGAACACACCCGAGGCTGAGGAATGGCCTAGAACTTTATTTTGTTACATTACAGCACAAATTATGGAATCGGCAAATAGTCGATAGTGCAACATTGTTTGCAACTAGAATAAAATAGATGAAAATTTTACGACAACAATTTGCAGGACTCATTATTTTCTCTTTCTGTATATCACATATTGAAGCTTGTGTCTTCTTAGCCGGATACACATACAGTGTCTGGACAGTAGCCAGTGACTAAATTTTGTTTCATATAAAATAAAAAAGATAAAAGAAAGTCATAATTGTGCTTAACAAAGCTTTAGCGAACTTAAAACCACTAACAAACTTAAGAACATTTTTTTAAAAGAACATTTGAGGCTAAACCCTCCAAAATATTTAAGAACATTCAGCCTAGGCCCAAAAATAAGATTTTTTATAAACTGAAAAAAGAGTGTACCAAAACTGTGTAAATGACTTTGCGCCCAAGAAACATGCGGGGAAAAATTCCCACATAAGATACAGCTTAAAATAGCCAAGTATCTCTGCTGTTTAAGGCAAGCCAATAAAGTATAGAAGCTTATAAACTTTTCCCTTCAGAAACTTGATGGTTATATATAGGGGGTTCGTTGAAACGAATACCTCGATATAATAAAATCGCATAAAAAAAACTCCCAAACAGTATACTATATAAACTTGAAGTAGGATTGATAAATAAATTAAGTGATCATCGCCGTAAGAATGAAAAAGCTGACGTTTCGAGCGTGAGCCCTTCGTCAGAGCATCACTCTTTGTATCTACTCGCCAACGCATTTAATAGTTTTTTTAAAAACTATTTACTTAAGTATACTGTATAGTACGGTATATATATACTATGGTAGTAATAGTAACAGTTTTAATTATGTTTTTTCTCATACTGTACTTCTGTGAGTCTTACTACATTTTTTTTGTGGTGGGGGAAGGTACTGCACAGTGAGAACGCAACCAATATTCCCACCGGAAGTCAGCGAAAAGTTAAGAGTTGTACGTCACGTATGACGGTATTTTAAAATGAATATCACCCTTTTGACCATCAAATTGAACCGATGTTTTATAAAGTACTTTTTGTCGTTCTATTGATAAAAATCCAGTCCCTCAAGCAACATAGCTATTTTATTCTTTTGTTACTGTTTGCTTCCGTTGTGTGTTAGAAAAAACAAAAGTCAGGTCCCACAAGCAGTAAAGCTATTTTCGTATAGCTATTCACTGGGAAATCTAGCCCCTTAGCCGCACTTGGCCAAAGGTATAGGTGGTATCGATGCGCGACGGCGTTCTTTAATGGGCTTTGGGTCCCGGTACCGTCCTCCCATGCAACCAAGTGAAGGCACTGATACAAAGTGTCTCGAGATTCAAAAGACCTTTTAAGGCGCCCCGACACTCGAGGGAGGCCAAAGGTTTTTAACACTCGCTTTGCAGAGAAGTGTCGTGGCTTCATCTGTAGGCAGAGACTATAACCTGGTGGCTGTGGTCTAGGGGAGTTTTTTTTTATTTTAAAAAAGTTAACATTTTCTCCTATACAAGATATGGTTACTAAGACTGACAACACTAGCAACTGCAAAGCGAATATTAAAGTTGTTGTGAACCTTTTCACTTTAGATATCGATTCTTCAAATATTTAAATCAACGTATAAAATAATTTTTATTTAACAGTAACAGAATACAATACTGTTATTAGATCCCATATAAGTATGCTGTTTCACAGTTTTATACGTAAAATTCGAACCATTTGACGTGCTCCTGAAGTTATTCCTCAATTCAAAATAATGCCAACGGCTCTGTTTGCTAAAGGGAAGCCCCGAGTGAAACTTTTGCATTAACTGCATTTTGCAAAAACTGCTGAGTGTGAAATGATTAACGGCTACAAAGTCGTAATAATATTAAAACTGTCTTGAAAACAAGTTACAAGGGTACCGAAATCGCTAGTGGTTCGCGTACCCCCCCCCCCTCCTCCCCTCTCTAATTGACTTTTTTTCTACTGCAACCGTCCAGTTAAAATTTTTGAAATGAATTTCCCCATTCTATGGACTTGATAAAGAGTGTTGAATGATTCTCAGCCACCAAGCAGTAATTATAGTGCTGTTTTGCTAACAAATTAGGAAGGTAACGAAATCGTTAGCGAATTCTAGTACAGTACCACTACATTTGCACTTGATTATTTTTTTTAATTTTGGGAATTAAAAAGTCTTTTTTTTAAGGGGGAAATTGTGTTTGATTGAACCTAATTACTAATGCCAGGATAACTTCGCTATATCTCCTCATTCTTTTCTTTCCCAGAGGGGGTACAAGAATCGCTAGTGATTCACGTACCCTGGGGTACATGAATCACTAGTGATTCGCGTACCCTGGGGTACACAAATCACTGGGGTACCGAAATCACTGTGACACCGGCAAGGTTTATTAAAGGTAATCAATCAATTGTCTAAAATTCAATGGATAAAAAACAAGTATCTAAATTTCTAAAATTTTGAATTAAGCGTCATTTCTGTGGAACGAAAGACAACGACGAAAGCGATGAAAAGCCTGACCGGCAGCAGTTATGGTTACGGTTATACATATACCAACAAACCCCCACCCCTCCACTCCGGGGCAAGGTTAGAAGGGGATTATCGAAAAGATCATTGCAGGGTAGTGATCGCGATATTTTGATGGTGCTATGCTTCCAAGTCATAATGACAAATTTTGGGTAAACTAGCGGCCGCCATTATGTATATGTTATAGCCTGTGTCAGTGTGTAATTAGAGCACCTTAACTGCTTTGACCAAATCTCGTCGAGCTGCGTCCTTGTAATTCAGCCTCGTTTTCGTAATTTAGCTTCCTCGAGGGGATATGGGGCAAAAATGCGAATTGGGGAAGGTGAGATCAAGTTTATTCAAGTTTATTTATTTCAAGAAATAAACTTGAATAAACTTGATCTCACCTTCCCCAATTCGCGTGCGATGGTCCAAATTGTCACATTGAGTGGTCACCATATGAACTGCACAACCATGGAGAGGACATCAGAAGGGAATGGTTCAGTTTGCAGCGATTGTTAAAAGTGTGCATACTTTGCTGTATCTATTTCCCTCAATAAAAGCTATAGCTATCTTAAGTTTTTTTGAAAATGTTTATTATTTTAAAAAAAACGGTTCCTGTGCCCTTTCCTTTCAGTACAGACAGTCCCCGGGTGTAGGTCTTTAAGTATTGACATATTTAAACTTCCTAAAATACCCACAGTGTTCCCAAGTGGGGAAGGGGGTTGCTCCTTGACACATTCATAGCAGATGTGATCATTTGTGGTTACTCATTTTTAGCAGGATCCTGGTACCAGTTCTCAGTATACAAATAATATTTTCGGCCAATTCTCAGTAATCGAGTTTTAAGAACATCCATCCTTAGTAATCAGCTAAAAATTTTCCTAAATCTTAGTAAAACTATAAAGTTAAATTTCTATAAACCGATTCTCAGTTAGACTACTAATAACTTGCTCTCTACGCAAGAGAGCTAGGCCAGCTTTTCATCAACTAATTCTCAGTAATTAGTTTTTTCCAGTCAGAAATCATATAGAGCCTTTTCACACATAGCCCCAAGAGACACCAAAGGGCTTTCAGTAGTTTACGAAACGAAACGAAATCTGTACTTTTTAAAATCTGTAATCTGCAAAATCTGTTGCCTTTACGAAATCTTAAAAAATATCCACTTTGACTTTACGAACGTTAAGCCTATTTTAAACGGCCTGTAGAAACGTGCTTGATTATTTAGTTCAATACATTGCAGTGAAGCGAGAGAGGCCCTTTTATCCTGAATACAAAGGAATCTTGCCCCTACATGTACAATACAATACACAGGAACACCAAGCATAATAAAATCAACCAATCACAATGCAAAAAGGAAATTGGCGCGAATTTGGCGCAAAAGTTCTCAAGAATGTTTTCGAAATCTTCTGTTTGCCCATTCTAGTTATGATGGCAAGTCTTCCAAAGTTTTATTTTAAACAACCGAGGTTTATTGCCAGTAACAATTTTCCGCAATTTAATTGGAGCGAATTATCCGACAAGGATGTCATTAGCCAAGGGGCATTTGGTGTTGTTTTTACGGCACAGTATCGGCAAACAAAAGTGTGGTCAAAAAGCTATTAGCTAGTTCTTGTATTCTGGTACAGACGGTTAATCTCATAGTTTTTCTTTATTTTCTTCACTTACCTATTCTGTATTGTACTGGTTCGTTGGTTGTACTGGACGTTTCGGCAACAGTAGTGCCCTCCTCATGCAGGTCATCGAATGCGACCACGACGAAAAGGAAAAATCTTTAAAAGAAGCCAAACTTCTAAATACGTTCAACAACAAGAACGTGGTTAAGTTTCAAGGTTTATGTAAGAGTCCTTTCACTGTTATACTGGAGTACATGCATTTTGATTTTTTACCGTTCGAAGTCCAGAGTCGTGTTAGCTCGCTGGAAGAGCTCCCATCGACGCTGAATGACTTGATGACTTTTGGCGGTAAGTTTTTGGTTAACAGGTTTTGTGTAATAATTTTCGTGCAATAGCACGTTGATAAGCTGACTGACAAACGAAGAGCGGGACCCTAATTCAGTAATTTCCGAAAGTGACCACTTTAAGGGCGAGGAGGGTGAATAACGAACTTGTTAGACAAATAAAAAAGGAAGCGCTTATATAGATCGAATTTTAGATTGGCATTTTGTTTCGTTCGCTTACGTTTTTTCCTCAGAAACCGCACGTGTTAGAATGTTTTTTCTTTCCGTTTAGGGGGTTCGACCGAACCACCCCTGGATCCGCCCCAGGCCGCTTGCTGTGTATATAGGTAGCACCAAGAGGAAGCATAAGGCGGGATTCTTTTGTATTCAAGATGGCACTTCGTTTTGTTTCGTAAACTACAGTAGGCCATACTAAAGACAATAGACATAGCGGCCATGCTGGTGTTCCAAACAAAAGAAATAATCAAAATTTCAACATGGCACCTATCGTTTGACGAAGGAAAACGCATTCTAATCTAATCGTGTCGTGCTCCAGCCAAATGTCTTTTTCTTGCTGCTTACTTAGTTTCAAATTCGATGGCAAGTTTGAGCGAAATTTTACAATTCATTTTCAATATCAGACTTATCGAAGCATTTGAATTACCACATACAAAGTTATTGTAAAGAATTCACTGGCTGGGCGGCCGTTTAAAATGTTGAGCTTAACAACTACTTTTGAGCAGGAACAAAATTTAATTTAAATGCACGATTAATGGGTTTGAATTTTATTTTTCTTGTTTCAAACTCATTATCAGCATTACCATAACCAAAAAGAAAGGAAAATAAAATTCAAGCCAAGGATAAAATTGAACCACAACATGTATTTTTGGTGTTTGAAGTCGGTGTTTATTCAAATAAATTTATTGTTTCAAAGTTTTGCAGTATAAAACTGTATATTTACTAAGAGTTCCTGAGTGAAACCGAGTGGAACTAGGTACAAAAATCTTTTCAACTATTATTTCGTATCAGTTTCATAACGAAATATCTGACGTCACGATGCGGATATAAAATTATTTGTTTTGGCTTTGCCCTATAGCTGCATGGTGTTTTTTGGCCTTTGGACCGGAGTATGACCACTGAATATAACATATGCACTCATTTTTTAAAGGAAAAAAAAAAAAAATAGGAAAATTTGGATGATTCTCGTTATTCTTCTTTTTCGCCAGTCTTTCAGCCTGAAAATGTTTCTACTTTGTTTTTATTTTTACTGAGAAACTTATTGTTTTTTCCCTTCTTTTCTCATCCCAGCCTCGTATTTTTGAATAAATCTCGGCGTCGATATAACGTTCTAATAATATTGTTCCTATACTAAGAAAAAAGAATGTAAGCGTTGTGTTCTGGACGGTGACAAACAACAGAAATAGCTGTTTTGTTTTCAGAATTTACACAATGTCAATAATATGAATTTATCCGATATTTGACTTGTACACAATGTCTAAAACAAACGAGATTTAGTTTATACCAGCAAAAAATATACTCATCAAAAAAATCACTCATCAGCCATCAGGGAAAATTCATTTTTGACTTGAACTTCTATATTGTACCCAGCTCCAGTACAGTAAGTGCGCAACTTCTAATTAAACATCAATATTAGCTTTACCACAACCAGGTTTTTAAAAAATAAAATCTCGTCGTTCAAGCAGAAACAAAATTTTTTTAAGGAATGGTGATTCCGAGAAACGTCACTTGATAACAATGCAACGCGGGGAATACTTTCACTTTCAATATGACGCAATTTCAAATTTTTTGGCTGACAAGTGCCGAAAAAGGGGAACTTTAGAATCTTGTAGCTTCCAGTGCAAATGGAAAATAACTTCAAAGGTTCTCATAAAGTTAATAGTTAGAAATGCCGAAAACACGACAAGAGAGCTATAGAATTCTGCAGCTACCCGAGAGCGCAACTGAAGAGGAAGTTAAAAGAGCCTACAAACAGAAAGCACGCGAACTTCATCCTGACAAGAACCGAGACGATCCGAATGCCACCAAAAAGTTTCAAGACTTATCGGAAGCGTATCAGCGAATCATTTCAGGCAAACGTGATGGCGAAGAACTTCCCGAAGGCTTCTTTATTGATCCATTTGAACTATTCATCAACATAATGCTTATAAAGCAAATGCAACAAGAGCAAGCAGCTCGGAGAAGAGTTGCACAAATGTTCGATTTTGAGGGGATTGATGACGAGGAAGAAAACTTCGAATACTTGAATTTCGGATTTGGGGGATTTCCGTTTGGCGCCAGGTTTTCATTTGCAACAAGTTCTCGAACAGCTTATGGACAGAGCAGGTTTGAACAAAAAGCAAGGTTTAATAATCAATCAGAAAGTTATTATGAAAGACATAGCTACCGAAACTCGGAGCGGCGGGAAAATTCTAGATGGCAGAAAAGGGCTTCCCAGGATTCGTTTTCGCAGAAGTCAAGTAAATCTGAGAAACGATCCAAATCGAAGAAAACTAACGAATCAAAACGAGTAACAGAATCTGAAGACGAAAAGGAAAATGTGGCGAAAGAATTCTCTGGAGATGAAAAGACATCTCAGAGTTGTGATGCAAGTGTCGGTAATAAAAACTATTCGAAGACGAAGACCGGAACAAAACTAAAAAAGAGAAGCCAACAAACCTCCGACGCTTGGCAGAAAGGTAAAAAACGTAATGGCAAAAGAGGAAATAAAAAACAGTCCGTGACAATTACTAAAAAACAATCAAGAGAAAAATTTGATGAGAACAGTGAACACAATAGTGAAATGCCCATGAACAGTTGTGAAGATTTCTTGGAAAAGGAGGTTTGTGATAAACAAACTTGTGGTGATGTACCAGAACATATTCAAGAATGTGACAACAAACCTACTAAAGTCGACATGAAAAATTCTGTTTCTGCATTCTCTAGTAATTGTAAAGTTGAAAAAGTTAAAATTTCTGATGAAATGAATGAATGCCAGTTTTCAGAGTCAGATTCAACCACAAACATTGGTCAAAATAAAAACAGTGATGCTAATTCAGAAACAAGCAAAGTTCAAGCTACAGGTAAGGAGAATTTGAAAAGTGTAAATAACAAATTGATTCATTCCAAAACATTTGACAATAAACCAGAAAAACCCAATATTAATGAAGTAAACCAGAATACAACAACAATGAACAAATCGACAAAACAGTTAGAAAATGAGAATAATGAAGAATCAGCACTTACAAGTGGGGCTCGACCAAAGGTAATTATGTCTGAGCCCACAAACAAAGCAAGAAGTGTTTTTACTCCATTAAAATCTGATAGGAGTTGGCACCCAAAAAAAAATTATAGGAAAAAAAAATATGTGAACTCCAAATTTCAAAATCTTAAAGAGCCAAGTTCAGACTTAAGATTATCAGATTCAAAGCAAGCAGACATACTAGAATCTGACAGTGATTCTGAAGATAAGCAAGTTGTAAAAGGAAAGGGATTTACATGGAACAAAACTATAAAACCAGAAGACAAATGCAAAACACAAAAGAAAATGACAAAAGAAGTTTCAAAAAATTTAAGTCAAAAGAAAAACAAGGAAGTTGAAGAGCAAATGAAAGATATAAAATCTGAAGCTAAATGTTTAAATTTAGAAGAATCAAATGACTGTAATAGCTTTTCTAGATCACAGAATTCAAAAATATCAGTTGATGAGTTCTTTGGTAATTTGAAATGTAAAAAATCCAAAATAGAAACTGTACGGAAATACAGGCAAAATGATAGCTGCTATTACTTTGATAAAACTTATATGACTAAACCTGATCAAACAGGTGAAGTTGAAGCTAAAAGATATTTTTTTAGTGACAAGCAAGATCACGTTACTGTTACCAATGGCACCTCTATGAAAAACTCCTATCACTCCAAACAAAGTTACAGAACTGATGATCTTTATCAAAATAAAAATTATCGTCAAAAACATTTCAAAAGTTCTAATACAGTTAAAAATAACATTAAAACTGAAAACTATTATGATGATTACGAAAAAAGGAATCAAGGAACCTTTTCAACAAAGTATCAGCAAGAACAAAGAGTAAACCAAACAAGGACTCAGTCTTGGGTTCAGCGAGAGTCGCAACGTCAGCATTTTTACAGTTTGATTCCTAAAGATGAAGAAGATGAACAGAGACAGTTAGAGATGGCACTTGCTATGAGTCGTGAACATGCTTCGTAGTTGAGTATACTAAAGACAAAACCTTTTGAAAATGACTGGGTTGTTCAAAAGCTAGCTAATTTTCAATAAGTATTAGCAATTGGCTAGTTTTTGTCAGCCAGTATAAGTTTTTCAAACGTGTTAGAGTACTTCAGCATATTAGTAAGTACTGTAAATAGCTACTGACAATCCCCGACAAAAAGAGTGAAACACTTCTGCACCCCCTTCCCCCTTCCGAATGTTGTTTGTCCAGCAAGCACGAAAAATTGGCATGCTTTTGCACCCAATAACCAACTTTGTGTGGGGGGAGGGGGATGTTTCACTTATTTTTGTCAGGGATTGTAGCATGCCAGTTGTACTGAGGATATGCATTCACTGCATTGCATCTTCAGACTTTTGAGAACAACAAATCTGTGGATGTCATCATTTGTTGTTTTCAAAAGTCTCAAGATGCAGATGTGTTTTTTCAGTACCTTAACAATTGCTATCCCAACATTACATTTACTATGGAAACTGAAACAAATGGCCAATTGCCTTTTTTAGATGTTTTGCTATCCAAGCAAAGGTTAAATAATGATGAATGTTCTTGTATCACTTCCGTTTTGTGGAAGAAATCTTACACTGGTTTACTTACAAATTATTTCAGTTTTACTCCCTTTCATTACAAATTTGGGTTAATTAAAACTCTAATTGACAGGGCATATAAAATTAATAACACTACCAATAGTCCAGAAGCTATCAACCACAATTGTTCAAATTGATGATAAAAGCATGAAACTTTCAGAGATTACTAATGACCCTAAGGGTAATAAATCCTGATATAGTGCCAAGCCATATTAAACCCTGGAGAGGCGAACCGCGCATGCCCGAAATCTGACAGCATGAAAACGAGGCTGGATATTATAAATACCCTTATTCATAACTAATTTAGATGGTTTGTGCCAATAATAAACAAAAGCATTAAACTATTTATTTTGTGCACAAAAAAACACATTTCAGCACTTAGGGGGGTGGGGTGGGGGTCATATGATCATTTTGGTGAAATTATTTGCTCACCCCTATGGTGAAATTTTAAGCATTCGCAATTTTAAGCCAATTCGATGTAATATGCGGAAAATTTAATTTTGTTCACTAAAATATTTTATTTATTTTTCAAATCTTGTTTCTAAACGTTTTATTTAGTGATAATGCCGTTGAAATGCATAAATATGATGAATAAATTAACCTTTCAGAAGGTTTTATTCGTTTTGCACGAGCAATGACCCAAAAATATCAAGATAAGTTTTTTTTCATACCATATGTATTGTGGTATTTTGTACTTTTCTACTCAAATACACGAAGATTTATTTTGTACTGTTCTACTCGCAAATACACGAAGAAGATTTGAAGACAGAGTTTTCGAATATTCTTCCCTCTGAGGTAGTCCTTTATTGCTGTTGGCAACTCCCGCCACAGTTACACAGTCCAGTGCACGACAAACCGGCCCTCCCACACTTACATCTTCCTCTGCAAGTTGTATTGCACCCACACTTGATCAGTTCGTAGCACGTGTTTTTAGCTTGTTCAAGGTCCGTCCAATGCGGTGACCATTGCTGACCGTTGCGCTCCCATCCCCACTCAGATGGACGCGGCAAAACCTGCATTGGAGAAAGGGTTTGGCCCCACACATGCCCTCCTTGGAGCACAGCTCTTTTGACATGTTGATCAAGGACCGCTCTTGTCGGTGGAATGCATTCGAGATCTCGAGACTTCTTAGAGAATAACTCGTGTCGTGCTTCGTTTACCTTTGTAAGGTTACTGGTACGGTCGTACAAAAGCACCACGAATCGCTCTAGAACAGACATCGATTCCTCGTCTATATATTGTGGTGACGACGATAAGGTATGCAGTACGGGCGTGAGTTCTGGGAACACGTTCCATACGTCCCATGCCGTCTTCTTAC
>JANCMA020135485.1:0-14337 GCA_024336925.2 Zoanthus solanderi
AAGAAACTTTACAATCCCAAATTTACAGCTCAAATCCATCTCTGTAAGGTTGGAAACAAAAACCATGGGTTAACGATGTAACCCTGGCTTAACGCTAATTGGCTTTCGAACAACTGGGCCCTGTACTTCTAATATTTATACAAATTTCTATTGTACATTTATTCGTGGATTTTATACATATTCCTACAGACCTTTGTTATCCATTGACGCAGATGTTTTCATAAGGGTAACCACCCGATTAATAAATAAATAAATACAGTATTGGTTTCGCCAATGTAATATTTAACGTAAAACGTAATTATATAATTTAGTAACCCAAAATGTTATAACTTTCCAAATGAAGATGGTCACATGTGTACTGCCCCATTAAGCTTGGAAAAATTGAATTTATTGCCTTTGGAGTTAATTTAGTTTAATACATTTTGCTTCAAAAGTTATTAAATTTTGGTTGTCCCGATGCATTTGGCGTCAAAAGTTATTACATTTTGGTTGCAGAGTTTATTACATTTCACGTTAGATATTACATGTACACTTTGTGGCGTAGCAATGTCATTTCCCAAACTAGTAAAACAGTTAAGTTTTTTATGCTATAGATATTTGAACATACGTAACTAGAATGCTGCTGAACTGAAAAATAGCAAAACAGTTACTGTTCATCAGCAGGATGCCTAAATTGTGTGCAATTCTACAAAAGGTTTCAGCTCCATTAAATCCTGTACCAGTTGAAGAACAATTCAGGTGGAGCCACCCACAACATTAGTAAAGTAAGCAAAAGCCATAGATAAAACCGTAATAACTCGCGCGCAAATTTCACGGCACAGGTTGATTGATGGAGGTTGAACAAATTGTCCCTTACGATTGTAATGGTAGGTTCTTCTCACCTCAACAAAGATGCATTGCGCTCAAAATTTCCAGGCGCCTTGAGAATTTAATCATACTTTAAGTTATCGTAACTCTAATTTTTCATCCATAGGTAGGCGTGCTGGTCATGAATACGAAAAAGAAGATCGCTCCTTTGAAAAATGCTATTGCAAACATAGAAGAAATGATGAAAAGAATTAACAACAAAATGGAACAAATTCGTCAAGTAAGTTGTATTTCTTTACAGGCTTTTTTGTGAAAACAAGTGAGTTTTTACATCCCACAATCATTGGAGGTTTTCTTCTTTTGAAGAGCGTTGCCTTGGAGTGTAATCATAAACTTTCATCTCTGCCCTTGTACATTGACTGGGGAAAATATTATATTATATTATTTCTACAGTCAAACAGACATTACATGTATACGGACAACACTCTAGAAAGAACCGTTCTCTACGCTCCCACAAAACGTTTGACAAATGTTTTTTGTTAAAATAATCTTTATAGTACGCGTATGTATGCAGAATTTTTTAGTATCAGCTTACTAGAAATAAAAAACAAATGGTATAAAAAGGTGAATTATATTTGTGTATTAATAAGAATTTAACACAAACAAGCGACACAAAAATTGACCGTTAGAGTTTGCCGAGCCAACCACTTGGTTACCGTTGTCATCACTACTACGGACAAGCACCCAGGAAGTGAATGCCAATGACGACGACTCTGAAAAATCAAATTTCTGGTTCGCTCTTTACTCTTTTGTGCGAGTCATTAGGGCTTATAAATAACTCTCTGGGGAGGACATACTATGTCATAGCCAGAATCCTTTGCTCATTGCCCCATCCTCCCCAATTATTAGCATTCTACACCATCCAGGTGAATAACATCAAAGTTTTGGCTAGCTTAAATACTAGCTAGTATGGATCCTTCCCTGACTTCTCGTTTCACTACTAGGAAATAACAGGCAACAGTCGTCGGTGTGTGGAAGTTATAAATGAACGCGAGGAGGAAATGTTGACTCAAGTAACTAACATACATCACATGAAGTCCAAAACATTAGAGCTACAAAAGAGCGACTTTCAGTTGATGCTGGGAAACCTTAACAGTAGCGTTGATTTTACTGAGAACGTTCTAAAACATGGTAACGAGGCTGAGGTGACAATGGTGAGAAAACAGATGACGCAGGTTGGTAATGTAGCATCTTGAGTAATAAGTCATTCATGATTTAAAGGCCCGTTCAAACGGATCAAACATGTTGGTCAAACATTATCCAACATTGTTGGATTGTGTTGGATGTTGGAGTGTTCAAACGAATCCAACACCATTCAACAATGTTAGATTTCAGTACCAGGCACGAAATTATGGCGTATTTTTGATCAAGCGAACGAAAATGTTGGACAATGTTGGATCCAGCATCGTCCCACACTATCCAACATGTTTTTAATTGTGCTGTTCACACGGGTCAAACATGTTGCGCTCAACAAATAAATAGTGGCAACTCTGTACTTCTTTGGGAACTTTAGCCTGTTTGGTAGATCTATCCATGGTAGCTAGCCCGTCAGGGGTTGGTTTTGACGTTTTACTTCACCAAAATAGCTGTTTAAAAGATCTAACCGAGGCAGTTTACTCGTCAGGGGTAAGCCCTAACTGTCGTTCTACTACACCGGAACAGCTGTTTATAAGTTCTAACCGTGGCAATTTACCCGTCAGGAGTAAGCCCTGGTGTTATACTACACTGAAACAGCTGTCTATAAGATCTAGCCATATCAGCTAGCCCGTTCAGGGGTAAGCCCTGGCTTTCTACTACTCCGAAATAGCTGTCCATGGCTACTAACATTAAGGTTTAGTATAGTAGGTTTAAATGTTCATGCCTGCAACCAACGTGGCCAAGTGCCCATTTTAGTGGCTTCGAGTTAGCTACCAGCACGTGTGTACCATCTATCCTTATATAAAAATTGAAACTGTAAGAGAATAAATCAATGCTGCCATTAGATGCTAATAGAACGTTTAAGATGAAAAATAAAATATTAAAAGTTTGAAATGAGAAATTTTGCGTTATGACATGCACTATAGGTTGATTCTTATTTGCTGAGTTTTCGCTTTGTGTGCTTCATCTTTAGAGACTACAGGAATTAAACACAGTCAAGTTGGAATATGAGCCCCTCGAAGATGATATGATCGAGTACAAATTTTCTACGGACGATTTTCGAAGAGCAATTGATGCAATGGGCTCTATAAAAATTTATCACTCTTTCCCGCCTTATTGCTATGCAACTGGAACTGGAGTTCAAAAATCTAAAGCAGGCCTTGAGGCTGTGTTTGTGGTAACTACAAAAGATCGGAGTAACGAGGTGTATAGTGGGGGAGGGGAGCCCGTACAGATTGCCGTCAAACCACCCGACGGTGCAGATCCCGTACAGGGTAAGTTATATTGTAAACATTTTGTAAAATCTTGTTATATACTTATGATTTTAATCAATTCTTATTGTTTTTAGTTTTATATTATCGTATAATATTCATATTAAAATATACTGTAACTACTTTGAAAAGCCAGATTTGGAAAGTAATAAAGTTATTATTATTATTATTATTATTATTATTATTATTATTATTATCTTTATTATTAAGCTAACTCAGCTTTCCATCCTTCCGGGGTAGGTAAATAAGTACCAGTTGTAAAACTAATTTTACAGAAATGTAATTGCTATTTTGATTTACTTCGAATAAATAGAGTTTAGTAATAGCGATTTATTTAGTGATTTTGTCCATAGACGGACTATTTTAAGAAATGTAACTATATCCGGTGAAACAATGACAAGAAACGTGGCCTTAAGTAAGATAAGATAATTATAGAACGCGTGTTGTTGAAATGTAATCTGATTAGGGAAGAACTAAAAGTGGTGTTCGTATACGCGATGGGAAGTTTATTTAGTAAATTTATGCACAGGAAGGTTCCCACACAAGGGCGTAGAATCTAAGAGAAGGTTGATTGTATTTTGTGAAATATTTCGCATGCTTTCAATGTAAACGCCTTAATTCTGGTTGTACATATACCTGTAAAAATTGTAGTTTATTTAGTTCGTGTAGTCGCAATAAAGAGTATAAAACAGTTCGTGTTCAGCAATTTTTGGGAACCAGCCATTTGAAACAGAGACTTTCAGAGCGCGAGAGAAAGTTCTGCAACAAACCCTCCTCCAGATAACTGAGCACGTTTCCCGAACATTTCTTCAGAGAAAAGGCATTGCTTAACTGCAAGAAAGAAATAGCAGGGCCTGACCACAAAGAAAACAAAGACAGGCTTCCTTGTTTCCTTCAATAGTCGGTGACAGCTCTGTAATGAGATTGTTTGTAACAGACGTAACCTACAGTTCTGCCAAAGCTGCTATGAGAATGAATGAACTATGAAGTGTGAACTGAATTTGGTGGACGATCAGAAATGATATTGAGGTATTCTGTGACACATGTTTCGGCAGTTTTGGTACTAGCAATTTTAAAATAGTTAAAATACCAGGATAGCATTTAAAAACCTGTTGATAAATCAACCTACTAGATTTTGAGAATCAAAAGTTATTCTTAACGAAAAAGGGACAATAAAATAAACGTTTAATCTCTTTGTTTTATGTAAAGCAGGTGTGAAGCATTTAATCTCCATTTGAGTGTTGAATATAAATATATTTTCCTCAAATAACATAGGAAAATGTATAACATTTTTTCAACATTTGTGGCGTCACTGTGACGTCATTGTGACGTTTATCCTCAATTAAAACACATTTAAATAATTGCTCTTGTACCCACCTATTGTTGTTCCAAATATTATCTTAATTGATTTAATAGTTAAAAAGTTATAAGCCATGGGTACTTTGTGCCCAGTGTAGAAACAAGCTCAAAAAGCTCGTGTAAGAAAGGGTTAAGTATGTTATCTTGATAAGAAAATGCTTCTGCATATTCATTTCTAACTTCCTTTGTAGAATCCATAAATGAACTGAAGCAGATGTTTCCAGATAGTGAAGATGCACTTAAAACACTTATGTATAGTGTATTTGAGGAGAGACCTTGTCAATGCAGTGACGGTGATGTTTCAGTTAAAGAAAAACCTGTCACAGGTATTCATGTCATAAAGCTACTCTGCCACTTTACAAGGATTTCTTGGCTATAAATTTATGATATTACTTCTTTCTGGGTTTTGTTATCTAATCTAACTGTGCAAACTGTTCAACCTGTTTTTAACGTGGGAACCCTTGACTTGCAAATGGTTGTGGATTTTATAAATGTTTTATCACTAGGTTTATCCAATAGCACAAAAAAATGTACAATTAATAGTAAGCAAAAAGTTACATAATTATATTGCTCCATCATGAATACCATATACCCCAAAACCCTAGCAGAAAACGTTTTTTATATTATTGAGTAACTAACGTCAAAGACATAACTATTAATTTAATTATTAATTCAACTTCTTTCTCAGGTTTTAATATTAGTTATCATAACTAATCCCAATTCTACAGTTAATAATATTCATTATTATTGCTATAATTTATTGGCCTTGTAAATTACCTGAGCAAATTTCTGCCTAGGCTGAGTGAAGTATGTGAACCGTTAAGGCAGTTGACCCTAACAGATTGCCTGGCATTGGGAAGATGCCCAGGAGCAACCCTTTGAGACGGTAAAGAAACTCGTCAGTTTTAGGGTATTACAAGCCAACTGAAGAGCTAACCTTGCACTGCGACTCATTAGATAAAGGCCTAGGTGTAGTACTGACTCAGAAAGGCCAGCCTGTTGCATTCGCAAGTCAATCTTTATCTGATTCAGAGACTCATTATTCTCAGAGAAAGAAGTCCTTGCAGTTGTTTTCGACTTCGATAGATTTTATCAGTAAACCTGGAAACAAGAAAAGAGGTACCTCTTGAAGCAAAGTCATACTTCAATGATCGTGATGGACTCTCAAAATTCCTTGATTGTTCATGAGGAGCGAGTATTAGTGCCCCAGCTACTCCAAAAAGAAATGGTTGATCGAATTCATTCATCTCACATGGGAACAGAAGGATGGATGTGTCGTGCCCAAGAAAGTCTCTACTGGCCAGGCATGAGCACTGAGATAAAGGATAAAGTTTCCTGTTGTGACATTTGCCGCACGTGTGATAACAGACAACAAAAGGAGACTCTGTGTGCGAACATGAATTACCGGATCACCTGTGAGCAAAAGTAGCAGTAGCTCTATCCGAGTTTAATGGTCGGAAATATCTAAACACGGTGGACTATTTTTCGTGCTTCTGTGAAATAGAGCTCTTAGAGAGCATAAAAGCGAATTACATTGTTCATTAGTTGAAGATGCAGTTTGCACGCTACGAAATTCCAGATGTTTGTCATTCGGACAATGGTCCACAGTTCCAGTCCGCGGAGTAAAAGAGATTTAGCAAAGAATGGCAGTTTGATTTAACTACATCATCGCCGACCTATCCAAGGAGCAATGGTAAGGTTGAGAGTACTGTCCAAACAGCCAAACGTATCATGAGAAAAGCAAATATAGCCAGGTCAGATGTATTTCTTCTTATTTTGCAATAGCACTAACACATGTGATAAATGTATTACAAAAAATTTGAAAAATATCCAAAATTCAAAGTGGTATCCCGTCAGCATTAGGTCATACGGCAATTCCATTGGGATATGAACTGCCACAAAGAACTACCAATCCTTTTATTGGGTCAATTAAGTCTTTAAACAGCTGGAGAATACCTCTTTCTGTAAAATTCCACTTTGTATGGTTAACTCTCGGTCTGAGATGACCCACCAAACAAAGCAAACACAAAAAGAAATAGCACCCGAAGGTGTTATGCCAACCAGTGCTTTTAATGTATCGTGGTTTTTATAACTGGACCGAGTTAACTGTTGTGCCTCAGGGTTCTTTGGTTGTTCAACAAAAATCTCAGTTGCATCAATGATGCATCTTAACTTGAGATAGTCCTTTTTTACATGACCTGGGATGTTAGCATCACACTGCTTTCTTGTGAGCCAAGTGTCAAATTCTTTAAATTGTTGGTAAAAAAAATTGACCCACGATGTAAAAATACGTAAAACATGAGACAGGGAGATTACAAACCCCCAGGCTAAATCCTGAACCAACAATTCCACACATATTCCACACATAATCTACAGAGTACTAACCGGAAGTCATCTTTTGGAGTGACCTGTCTAGCTGGACCACGTTTGGCAGATTCATTGGTTTCATTTCTGCTACTACCCCAATATAAAAGGTTATTTACCAGCAGGACCTAAAAACTCGTACACAACATCAAACTGTAGTTGGGAAAATCCAATGTAAAACTTAAGCATTTCGTCTTTTTTTGGAAAGGTTATCACAGGGAAATTTTAGGCTGTTTACAACTAATTTTTCTCTCTTTTTTACGGTGTAGAATTTACATTTTTATTACTAATTTTTCAACGGACTTTCCACCAATTCTATTTCAAATTCATCAACCCTGCATTTGAGGTTTTTTCCGCTGCCAGACGAGTTTACAATAGGTTCTTCATCTGTAGGTTCAAATGTCACATCCATTTTTTGTGCGGTACAATCTACTGAACTGGTACAATGAGGAAGCTAAGTCTTGGCTGCTTTGCACGTTTCAAAATCAACTGCCAACTGATCTTGCCAATCTGTTAGCTCTTTTCGCTTATGTATTTCCTTTTTGCACACAAGTTTCGTTGAGTAGGAACCGTCTTTCAGCTTTCTCATTGAGCTTACAAGTCCTTTTTGAACAAGACAAATATCTTGAAAACGGTCACTGCATAAACGAGCATGTTCACTGACAGAGCTGTTCGTACAACGAATTTTTGCAAACCAAAATTTGGGTAAAGCTTTATCTTTTAATTGCAAGCGATGAAAGGAAACTCCATTGCTATTCTTGGAAGAGTTTTGACAACTATAAGTGATACACCAGTGAGGCATTTGTAACTGAATAGTTCATCAAAAGTTGTAAATATCATAAAATGTGTGAACTTAAGACCATAATAAGACATTGTTCATTTCACCACCAAGCCTCACTTTCATGTACTGAGCCAGCCCACTGACCAAAACTAGCAAAAGCGCTATTAAGAGCCAACTGTAAAAACATTAAAAATTATGCTTACATTTCGGGCATTTATATCCAAGCAATGGAAGCAGTTGGTGCACTCAGCCTTTACAAGCACTCCATACCAGAAATAAATTTGTGCTACATCCCATTTGTTGCTGATGGTGATTCCAAGGCCTATACCACTGTAGAAAAAGCCAAACCTTTTGATCCAGCAATATTTATCCCGAAAGAAGCATGTGTTAACCACGTCAACAAGCAAATGGGAAAAAGCCTGCAGTTTGATTTATAAAAAAATTGTTAAATTCTTAACAGTTGTTTGTATCAAAGTGTCAGGCACAGTAAGTTGGAGGCAGTATTTAAAATTGATTAGATACTTTATTTTAACCCCTTCAAACAATTTTGTTTCTTTATATAAAAGGTTATCTTGTTGATTAATAATATTATTGTTCTTCAAAAGTGCTGTATTTAATTTTTTTTTTATACAACTCAAATGCCAGTATAATACATGTAGTTAATGTTAACTGCTTTCTTGATTTTCTAAAGATATATCCTAGTAAATAGGAACTAAAACATAAGAGAATTTAAAATGTTCAGGCATGTTATTTTGTGAAAGGTTATTCCATATTATACTGAAATTTTGTATATACCCACACTGGGTGTTTCCTTACTATGGCAATGTATTTTATAGAGAAAAAGGTTGGTATCAGGATTGATAATGGTAGAAAATGAAGATTAACCAGAGACAGAATAACTGCACTGAAAATTTTCTACAGCAAAGCCTTGTGAGACAACAAGCAAAATGCAGAGGAAATGGGCAAGGCTACAACGGCTGTTTTAAAACATTATTCAAGCACACCAGAAAAACCTATGCACCAGGACTGCCCAAAGAGGGAAACATCTTGGGTGTTCCTAACAAGCAGCAATGGTCAATTTAACGGAGAAAAAACATGTTCCAATAAAGGACCCCTTTTCCCCTGTACTCTATACTGGTACCTGTTTTCAAGAAACTGTCAAGTCCAAATTTCTTAGCAGCTTGTGAAAATTGTTTGACTCAAAATGCCAATGACAGCCTCCATCATGCGATTTGGAGTTTGGAGCCAAAAGAACAGTATACCTCAGCTTTATAAATAAAAAAATATCCCAGAATTAAACAAAAAAATTTGAAATAGCACCTGATGCATGTGTTTTTCTATCCTCACGTTCGATTCATATAAAAAATCTTAAATTTTTTCTTTCTTCTGGTTTTTCTTTGTGCTTGTTCACTTTGAAAACAAAACACACATGGTGAAGGAAAGTCCAGTATTATATTTTCTAGAGGATTGGAAACTGGGCCCATAGCCACTTTGCCCAAGAAAATGAGTAAAGGATTAAAGTCTAGTATGGTCATGCATGGCGTGCGGACGTGTTTTTCGTTGCTCTGCAAGCTTATGACGAAAACTTCATAAAGTTCTGGACTCTTGATCTTGCTTTGTTGTGTTTTAGTAAGTGCTTTTGAGTGCTTGTTTTTTGTTTGTTTAGATGTACATCGGAGTTGGGAAATAGAAAGAAATCTAAGACTAACACTGCTCAGTCATCTTCCACTGACCTTGGAGATCAAGGTGAAGAAGACGAGTATATCACTATTGCCATGGTCAAACAACTTCTTAAAGTTCAAGAATCCATGTTTCAGTCATTATTTGAATCAGTGGTGAATTCTTTACAGATGACATTAGATGTGGTGAGATCGGTGCAAGAAATAAAAACAAGCCTCGAAATTACACAAAAAAACATCGAAGAACTGTGAACCACTTCATTCCAGCATCGCGAAGACAAATGAAGATGTTAAGCGATTGAATGCTGATTTATTTCTCATTCACTTTCATTAGAATATTTAGAAAATCAGTGGCCGTTACAACATCAGAGTCAACGGAATATTAGAGTCACCGCGTGAAACTTGGGAAGAAGCAAAGGAAAAAGTCATTGAGGCGGTGAAGAGCAAACTTGGTACAGAAAGAGCTCATAGGGTTGAGCGGAAGCCCAAAGCTAATGACAATGGTAAGCCTGATTCTAGCAAGCCACGGACAATAGTGAGTAGACTGCGTGATTGGAAGGAGAAGGATGAAGTCATATAAAAAGGACGTAAAGAAAATCCGAGTGGTCTTCACATTAGTGAAGATGTGGCTCTGGCAACGTTGCAGAAGCATGAATCGTTGGTCCCAAAGTTGAAAGAAGCGAGGGAAGCAGGTAAGATTGCTTATTTTGTTTTGGATCGATTGGTAATCAAAAACAGAAGCTCGCTTTTGCCGCAAAGTAATACATGGGTACCTTAATAAACACTCTAGGTCAATTACCTTTTGCGGGCTCAGATGATGAAAACTTTCAGTTAACTTTGTTTGAACATCAAAACGGTAATATAAATTTTGATTCTGAAAGACTCGCTAGCTTGAAGTTTAATCCTCTGTTATCTACTGCGTACAAAAATTTTAATTTTGCGCAAAGATATTGATCCAGACTCGAATTTTTATTCCCAGTTTGAAGACTGTAACTATTATACCGAGAATACTTTTAATAATTTCTTAACTGAAAGTAAAGGTCGTGCTAATGGTAATAACCTTGCTTTGCTCCATTTAAATATTCGGAGCATTTAAAACAAATTTGATAAATTTTATATTTTTCTAGGTACTATTACTTTTAATTTTTCTGTCATTGCCATTACTGAAACTTGGCTTAAAGATTCATCTCATACTGTTGACATTCCTGGTTTTAGTTTTATTCATAAACATAGAGAAGATAAGGCCGGTGGAGGTGTCGGTCTTTATCTTGCAGATTATTTTGATTTCAATCTCTGCCCGGAATTTCCATTTTCTGATCTTTGTTGCAAATCTTTATTCATCGAAATCAATAGAACAAAAGATAAAAACATAATTGGCGTTCTGTACAGAAACACAACTTAACAGATTTTATTGTTGAAATGGATCAACTACTAAACGTTATTTCTAAAGAAAATAAGATTGTTTATTTATTAGGAGATTGGAATCTCAACCTAATGAACCATTCATTCCATGAAATAACTAGTGAATTTTTAGAATTGCTTTATTTATCTAATTTCTTTCCCGACTAGAATTACCGCGCATAAAGCTCCATTGATTGACAATATCTTTACAAATGGTTTTTCTCATCAATCCTTAAACGGCTCTTTCTTAACGACTTATCTGATCACCTTCCTTTTTTGGCAATCGTAAAAGGTTTATATAACAATATAAGTTCACCACAGTTTTTACCTACCACGAAAAAAATTTAAAATAATTTAGAAAAATTTAACACGGAGATTGAAAATGTTATTTGGTCAGAATTACCGGGCATCAGCAGTCTGTTTTTGGCTTATGGTAGTTTTATAAAAAAATACTATTCTATTTATAACTCTTGCTTTCCGTTAAAAAAGTTTCAAGCAAAGAGATATACGCTATATAAACCTTGGATTACAAGAGCTCTTCTAAAATCTATTAAAAGAAAGAACACGTTATACAAACGTTTTCTTAATAATCCTACTCCACGTAATGAATATTGATACAAGTGTTTTAAGAACAAGTTGAACCATTCACTTAGAATAGCCAAACGACTTTATTATGAAGAAAAAATTGAATAAGCTAGAACTCTACTATTTTAATCCTATCATTATTAAAATATTCTAATATTTTAAACTGAAACATTTGATTTTAGTAAACTTAAGTAGCAAATGATAATTTTAATATTCATAGTCATTGAAAACTTCCTTTACCAATAAAAATAATTTATTTTTGTATCTAAGAGTATAGATTATTTGATCAATGAATCTTACCTGTTGTACACATCTTCATAAAAAAAATGCCTGCAAAATTATTTGGACTCTTTTCCAGTAAAAATCTGTATCTAAAATCTTCAGTTTTTTTTCTTTTCACTGAACCACTTTTCCAGCTTCAACCCTAAAAATTAATACCCTAATACTAAACCATGCATATTAACCCAAACACTTTATCCCAGGAAAATACTGATAAAAGAAAAGATTTTCAACTTCATTACCTAATATTAATATAAGAATGTTAAATCCTATTATTTGACAGATTGACGAGTTGGCAAATGAGTGTGAAGTGAAAAACAAAAAAGCAAGACTGCCTGCCAGAACAAGTTTGCTTGATTTTCAGTCAAGTGAAAAACTAAACCTTTCAAGGGCACAAATCTTGCGAAGGAGAAAAACCCTTGAGGTAGAGACCAGTTTACTGTGGAACAAAAAAAATATTGACATAGCGATAGCCGGACAAACCAGTCCTTGATGGCATGTGGACTACATTGATAAACACTGCACCCAAGAAATGTATAACAGAATACATTAAAATATCAAAGTCCTGTACAGAGTTCATAATACCACAGATTGTACAGAGCAACATCCATAAGTATAATAGTTTAACCCTTTGAGACCGAAGATCCGATACATCGGATCTGAGATTGTCTGCCTTATATTGGCACAGCGGACTTTCATAATTTAGTTCCCAGGCTTCGTTCGAGTTTTCAAACATTCCACTATCTTGAATTTACATTTCCGAGCGTTTCTACTGATATTTTAGTCCGATTTTTACCGTTTTTCAAGTTTTGAGGTACACATTTGCCGCGAAAATTTAAAGGGCTTTTAGCAATGGCTGGATGCCGAAGATCATATTCTGTGGCAGATGTTGTCACCCATTTCGCGGGACGTTTTGACATTCCCGATAAAGGAGCAACTTCACACATCAAGGGATTTGAAAGTGAAAATTCTGAAACTGAGGAGATTGATTTGATACCTGATTCTAATAAATTTTCTGGCGATATTTCCGAGGAAGATAACGATGACGACAATTCTCAAATTACCGAGGTCCAAAACACTCGCTCGAGAAAGTTTGGGAGACCGAAAAACACAAACACAGATCAATTCCAGTGGAGCAGACAGCCAAGCCAAATCTAAGTCCCTGGATTTACAAAGGCAGTCGGACCAATTTTTTTGATGAGGAATAGTTGTGTTGTTGATTTTTTTGGCCTCCTTATCGACAACAGAATTTTGAGTGATGTTGTACGGGAAACAAACAACTTTGCAAAACAATCACTTGCAGCAAAAAACAAGGAACCAGCAACTTGGAAGGATGTTTCCTTGGAGGAACTGAAAGCCTTCCTAGGCCTGATTGCAATGGGAATCCACAAACTGCCAAGTTAAAGAGATTACTGGTCAACTGACTGGGTTTTTTGGGTCCCATCCTTTGCCAGAGTCATGTCAAGGGATAGATTCCTGGACATACTGTACAATCTTCATCTTTGTGACAACTCTGTAATGCCTCAGTGAGAAAGCCCACAGTACGATAAGTTGTACAAAGTGAAGAAGTTTATAGACAATATAAACACAAATTTTCACCTCAACTATTCACCTCATCGCGAACAGGCAGTTGATGAGGCAATGATAAAATATAAAGGCAGAGCATCCCTCAAGCAATACATGCCAATGAAGCCTACAAGGAGGGGAATCGATATGTGATCCAGGGCTGATAGTTCCAATGGCTATCTGTGTGAATTTGACATTTACACTGGTAAATCAGCTCAGGGTACACAGCATGGTCTCGGGCACACTGTTGTCACTAACCTCTGTCGACACATCAAGGGTCACTGGTATGTGATATTTGTGACAATTGTTTTACCTCATCCAAACTGATTGAGGACTTGTATAAGGACAAAATTCTTTGCTGTAGAACAATAAGATCAGGGCATAAAGAGTTCCCCTCACACATTTTTGATAAAGAAGCTGTCAAGGGAATGAAAAGGGGAAACACCGTCTGGGGCATAAAGGGGCCCAATGGTGGCCCTGACTTGGATGGACAAGAAAGCAGTCCATGCTGCTGGGAAAAATGTGAAGGCTCCAGGGCAAGGTGAAACCTTAAACAAGCTAATAAAAAATTTTCTTTCATATGCACTTTAACAAAATTAATTGAGGCTGCAAAGGGTTAAAGTGTTAATGTAAATGAATATTTATGACTAGCTGTAAGTTACCAGAAAATATCTCCTAAAGTTAGATTTAAATTTAGACTGTTCTGAGTTCTGCATTTATTTCAAAGTTGTCCTGATTGTGTTCGATGAAGGAGCACATAATCCTAATTTCATGCTGTGAGTTAAATGTCCTGTGGCCACTATGCAGAAGATTAATTTTTGAGATTCCTGTAAGGACACGAAAATGGCCCCCTCACATGTTTTCGCAGGGGCATGTCTCGGTCAGAAAACTGGTACAAAGTTACGACGTTGACATGCTGACATGTGGCACGTGCTTCGTGCCTTCGGTTCGCTTTTAGTTCGCTTGGTTCCCTTGGTTCGTGTGGATAGTTCAAGTGTCGGTAATTAAATTAAATATTGTTTTCAGGCGATATGTTTTTCACACGTTT